>JAPYZD010000110.1:0-67865 GCA_030522725.1 Ichneumoninae sp. B BG-2022a | reverse complement strand
CCCCCCCCCCCCCCGCCCCCCGCACAGGTCTGTTGGACGCTGTACATCGCTGCTTTGATCAGCGGGGAAGCTGGCTATGCGCGGTGTATGTTTAACGCAGGCAACGATCGCGAGAGAAGCCATCGCTGACGAGACGATCGGCCAGACTTTCTTACCAAATTTTTTTATGAAAAAAAACAAGTCTTGTTACGTAATTAGGTTTAAAGTTTCATCCCTATTCTTTTTTTGAGAAAAAAAATTATTTTGGGACAACATTTATTGTGCATGATATAAAAAAAAATTGTGGAAACGAAACTTGGTACAAAAAAAATTATTATAGCAACTGCCGAAAATTTTTTTTTGAAAACGTATGAATTTTTGTGAAAAAGAAAAAATTAGAAAAAACAAGATAAACAACGTTTATTCGGGTGTATCTGCCGCTCGGGAAAGTAAAACGGTACATGGCTCTCGTAGCGAGGACCGGGAAGGCCCAGAGCCAAAGTGCATCGCAATTGCGATTCAAGACCCCATAAAATTAGTGATCGATCTTGCGTATACGTCTCGTGGAGTGGATCGAGCGCGAGGGTTCCGAGCGAGCTGTTGCGGCTGCGGTGTATAAAAACGAGGAATGACGCTTAAGAGATAAGTCTGTCGTGGGGAGGAGAAAGAAAGAGAGATATAGAGAGAGAGAGAGAGCGACGTAAAGAGAAGAAAAGGATCGAGATATTTTATACACGCTGGTGGCCCGGCACGTCATTGATTCTTTCTCTCCCTTCATCCGCAGAGCGGAGAGGAATAAAATCGCCGGCTCGGAACCAAAAGGGCTTAAATTTCCGCACTTTGGCATGAAACTTACACCGTTTAGATTCTCAGTTGTCGTTATGAGATTCAACAGTTTCGGGCGCATGGTCTCCGGTGCATCGTCGTCAGTCGTTGATGCACCGGCATCGGGGCACGAATTTACAGCGGTGGCTGATGCCGCCTCGAACGGTACTTGGCGGATCTCGCGTCTCGCTTCGACTTAAAACTGAAAGGGGCCAAGGAAACGCAGCGAAAAAATAAATATAAATAAAAATAAATATAAAAATAAAGAACAGCGAGAGGAAGTCGATTCGCCGATATTGGCAGAGTTGCTGGAAACGATGAAAAAGAAATAAAAAAATACTTATTTCGTTATCTCACCGGGCGATGGACCGAGAGGAAGTATATCGAAAGTTCGGATGTAGGTATTACATTGGGAGGAGGAAGATTGAACTGTAGGCAGAGAAAGACGAAGAGGCAGAAGAATGAGAAGACGCCCCGTGCACCGCCTTCTTCTTCTGCCTCTTATTCTTGTTCTTCTTGTGATGCGATGAAGAAGGAGAAGTACTCTCGCGCACGGAACACCGTTCGAAAGATTGCTCGATAACCCGGTCTCCGTACCGTTCGTTCGTTGCGTCCAAGCTGCGGCTGACGTCCCTGTGTCCGCACCCGCAACGTGAAGGAAGGAGACATTATGTACCGACGTACCGCTAAGGAATCGCGTCGGTACAGCCGTGTGTGACTCCCATGGCCATGCTTTCCCCGCTCTATTGGCGAAACTCCCGTAAAAGAAAATCCGACTCGTCTCCAAGAAATTGCGGGTATTGCAGAATTTGTATTAAAGGTTGCAGGCGAATCCCGGTGTATAAATAATAATAAAAAAGTTAATATTTGAAATTTTCATATGGCTTCCTCATAAAAGTTGGAAATTGAAATTTTTGTAACGGCCTCTTCGAGTAATTATTTTCCGCTTCGTCTCCATACGGACGTGAAAAAGGGCCTTATCAATAGATCGCGGCGCTTATTAGCCGTAACTTTGTTCCTTTGTACAGGCGAGCGCGAAGCCCTCTGCTTCATGCCCGCGGCAAGCAGTTCAGCTCCGACCGGTATATGGAATGCTACACTGCTCCGATCAAACATCTAATTAATAACCTCACAAATATATTAATTCGTCAAGTACTTCTTCATTTACGCGTCTCCTGACTCATGCGGCCATTCGTTACATTTTCATATCACTTTCTCATAAAAGTTGAAAATTGAAATTTTCATATAATTTTGTCGTTTTTTATGCTCGGCGCAAGAAAGTGCATGGAATCATGCGCTCCTGAATTTTTTTTTTGGCACTTTCGACTTTTACTCAAGAAATATAAATGATACTTTATCTTGTGTATTTCATGCCGTAGAACATGATCGGCACCCTGATTTTTGTGCGATACCATCGGGAAGTAAAGAAATTAGGATTAGAAAATACGCAAAATTAATCATGTTTGCAATATTCGCTGTAAAAATTGCTGATAAACTTTTTTCGCTAATCGTCGCTCTAGGAGTTATTCTATGTACTTTTTCACGCAGTTCACGAACCTAACACTGATTCTATTCATAAATGAATATTTAACGAGGTAAATCGCGTTTAGAGTAAAATACTAATTTTTCACGAAATTAAAAAAAGAATCAAAATGACAAAATTTAAACGGCTCCATCGATTCTCGCGAAATTTCATATGGATCATTGGGTGATCATATTTCATTTGTATATGTACGCGGTTTTTCCCAGATAGCTAAAACATTGTGAGAGTTAGAACACGAAAAAACAGTTTTGATGAAACAAAAAATGGCGTGCAAAATAACAAGTGCATATTTTTTTATACAATGTTGTAGAAACATTTCAGCTTGATCGGTTGAGGAATTCTCAGGTTACTGCGGTTTGAATCTTTCGCGTCTGATTCATACTTTATACACATACCCACACACGCGTACGCACACGTTCACACACGCGCGCACACACACGTACACATATACATCCGGACATTTTTTTCTGAATGTGATTTTTCGACGTTTTGGAACATTCTGAACACGTTTTCATTAAAATATCAAGATTTTTGTTTTTCACTAAAACAAAGTAAATAAATTAATTCAGAGCATATCGCTATTCCGACGTACCGCAGTTTGTTTTTCATCCTAAATCTAATATCCGGCATTCGTTCGGGTCCCGAATGAGTTTCGCTAATTAGACATTTTTCTCGCTGCCCTTCCCAGTAAGGTTTAATAATAATGGGATCGAAGGTTTTCGTGGGATTCCCTGCCGGAATGCGTCCCTTTTTCGCCCGTGAAACCGGGGAGAGCGTCGTCTGACTCGAACGTGGCCGTATCCACTGGGCGAATGTGGATGCGTATATCGGAGCTTCGAACTGTATATAGAAGGGACGGATTCGAGAGACGAGGCACCGAGGCTGCTCAGCCGAGGCACGTATATATTCTATATAGAATACCAGTTTGGCCCACTACTTGTACCCCCGCGATACGCGTTCCGCATTGATATTATTTCATTAACTTTTTGCGTCTCCGCCGTACAGGTTGATGCTTCGGATGCTGCTATACGGTCCGACTTACCGGAATGGTGGTCCTGGGCTCGTTGGCTCCGAAACTGCAGGCTCTCGGCTCCAGTCTCTTACTCTCTCTTATCTTAAACCTATCATTATATTACACGCAGCATTTTTTGGACGGTGTGTTCTTTACTACATTCCTTCAACTGCAGCGCACTCTATTCTTTTATGATTTAGTTGTAATAAATCAATTACTTGCTTCAGAATAATGACCGCGAATAGTCTCAACAGTCAACAATCTCAACGATCTAAACAGTCAGCAATATCAATAATGAGCAGTCGCAACAGTCCTGATTCCAAACCACCCCGTTCCACCCTAACAATTTCGATCCTATTCTCTTGTTTCACCGTTTATTTCGATAGTAGTTAAATCGTGTCCTGTACTGGACGAACCACCGTTACAACCACCGCAGGATTCCGGGACGGCGAACTTTCGCGATGTTCTCGAGGAGGTCGTCGCACGCTTACTATTCTCATGTGCCGGAGGATCGTTTAGCACCGTCGCATTACTGGGTGGCACCGTTTAATTACCAAGCCCCTCTAACTCTTTTTTCATTCTGCAACATATTTTTGTGTTTTTTTTATTTTTTTTTTAATTTACGTTGCGATCGCGCGTGATGAATCGTGGCCACGATTTTTGGGGAAGTATTCGCTGACAAAGTCCTCGCGAGAGTACTCGCGGTGGGTGTTCGCCGACGACGAACAGTTTCGTTTCCCTACCAAGGAGAAGAGTGCGCGGAACCTTGTGGCCTCCCGAACTCGCCCAGCGCGGCAATTTATGGAGGTTTGCGTGAATTTATGATCTCGCAAACGTGAAACCAAGGGAACCGAGGCGTCCGACGACGGGAACGACGTTCCTACGGATTCTGGCGACGGTTCATCATCGTATATATGTGTAAAAAAAATTTTAAAAAAAGTGAATTCAACCTTTTCCCCTTTTCTCTCAACATTGCAATATACAATCGCGCCGGCGCGACTAAACGCCGAAGGCATCGTATCACCGATTTTTTCAGATGCAATACAATGAATAAACCAAAAGTCCACAACAAATTTGATTTAATAACCCCAAAGGTAATATTTTTCGCGTACTCGGTGAAAAAAAAAAAAGATCTCGAGTCTGGGTTTTAAGAAACGAGTATCATTGGGGTGGGGGATAGGCAGCGCTCTCATACGTGGTGTTTAACTTGTGCGGCAGCCACGACTTTGCGGAGGAAGAGCCTAGCGCAACTCGATACCTCAGCCCAGATCATTAAAGATTTCTATTCGAAGTACTTGGTGACAATACGTTTTTATGATATTGCAACGAATACAAAGATGAGGATGGACCGAGACACACGATATTACATACACCCAGAAAAATAATTTATTTGACGTCCACCGTTTATCTGGTTTAAATAAAATATTTATTAGATTTAAATAAATATTTATTAAAATTGAGTAGATACTTACGTAAATGAAATAAATATTTATTTAAATCGAATACATATTTTACTTAAACCAAATATACGGTGGCCAACAAATAAATTATTTTTCTGGGTGTAGATGACTGGAATTACAAATGACAAATGACGAACGGACTGATGAAAAGAGTCTTGATCGGACTTTCTGCGAGCTCGTGCGTATGAAAATTCGTGCTCGAGATATTTAGCTGCGATTGTACTAATAATATCCGCCCCAAAACCAAATTCGCGCGTTATTTATTCCACGAGAACGTAACAATGTATGTGGAATCGTTAAATTCCAAGCCGAAATGTTGGTGTAGTTTTACGTATCTAATCGACAAAGTCAACCAATTTGCAACGAAGGAGTCGACGCTCCGTACGACGTGACTCGATCGCAGAATCGCGTTTAAGTCCCTAGATTTTCACGAATTATTATTTCATCAAAATGTCGGGTAACCGACCCTCTACTTTTACAGATATTGTAGTATGCACTGTAACTATAGCATGTCAAAAAATTCAGATGCTAATCTAATGACGATGGCAACGATACATCCTCCTTAAGCCTCCAAGGATGTCATACAAAAATTGACGAAGATCCATCGAGCCGTTTCAAAGATTCAAAAGATATATTACTCCAACGAAGCTATACCGTATAAAGGTCCAGTTTAACCCGTTTAAAACGATATCTCCATCCCTTCCCCCTCCTCCCTCCCTCCAATATGATACAGTAGGGTAGAGCGGGGCAAAATGGGACAGCGGGGCAAAACGGGACATTGAGCAAAACGCAAGTTTCCAATCATTTTTGGTTGTCCCATTTTGCCCTATTAATACAGCCGGATTGTCTGTCCCGTTTTGTCCCATTGTCCCATCCAAAAATGAGATTGGAATATGGCGTTTTGCCCCACTGCCCCATTTTGCCCCGCTCTATCCTACAACGCGAAATCTTCGATTCTTAAGCGGTTGACAATATAATCAATAATAATTGGGTCGATGCGCCTGAAGGAATCGTCGCGTCGCAGCACGCTAAATCCCGGAAGTGCGGGAGAGAATCGTCGGCCTACTTGAGACAGAGGTGTACCTGTGCGTCAGCTCGGTTCTCCTCCCCCGGCATATCGATCACGGGAGTAACTCGATCAGCCTTGACTCTCGTGCGACTCTCGTCGCCGGTTATCCCAGGTAACGGGGAACGAGGTCGAAACCAGCACCGGCCCGAGGTCGGGCCTCCTCCCGTCGCAGCTCGTCCGCCCTCGTACCCCGCCTCCGCAGAGATATCGAATTCTCGATTCCACCCGAGCGATGCATCTTGGTGCCCCGACTCGCGGCTCTCGGGTTACCTTCTTCCAGGCTCGCCCCGAAGGAGCCTGAGGAAGACCAGCCGAATACCTCGTCTTTCGTAGCCCCGGACTACGGCGCGCCCGCCAGCACCCGGTTCTCGGGTCCAATGGAAAGAAGAAAGTTCCTCGCGTGACGGCGACGAACAATTGCCAGGCTCAACGGGAGCAAAGCTCAGGCCTCACAATTACCTCCGGATCTCTTTGTTGCCGTTGTCGATTACGGCTGCGTTGCTCCTTTTTTTTGTGTTAACTTTTTACTCCTTTTTCTCGTTTTGCGATAGAAATTTGAAAAACTTTCGAAACTCTACAATTATAATAATATTTATTATTGATATTAGAACCATTTTTTTTCATCGGAGATAATCCGTATTGCAAATTTTAAAAAAATATACATTAAATCATTACAATCTAACAATCTACTCCTTTGTGCCGGTAAAACGCTCCCTTTGGGTGCGTTTTACCGGGTAAAACTCAACTCGGAGGACTTCGGACGTGAAAAGATCGCCGGCGATAATTATACGCGCGACATAAAAACTTTGAATACACTTCATCGACTCGTCAATTTATCAGCGATCTAACGAGCTCCCGTAAAGCGCAAAAGTCGACGGTAATTAACCTTCGCTGATTGGCTCCATTGTGACTCGTAAACGACGGAGCATCGGTTCGCGGTTCCGCAACGAGGTCAACTTCACCGAGCGCCGCGTATCGGCGTTGAAATATTACGTACCCACCAAGCCTTCTGCGTTCTTATACCTTAAAGAATGAAAAAAAAAAATTAATAAAAAAAATAACGCACTCGCGGCTGTGCGTGCGCGACTCGGTCTTTTGACTTCTCGGAAATCGGTGAACGCGCCCGCGGGGGTCGACGCACCTCGTGAAACCGCGGGGGGTTTGCATCGCCCACGCCGGGACACTGCCGAGGCGCGAATGAAACGAAATGACAGTGAATCTTCGAGAAGCAAAAAGTAATCAAAAAAATTATTAAAAGGGTTAAGGGATACGATGGAATTAAATGTTATTAATCGTTCCCGTATATACAGTCGTCTCGTGCCTCGGGCCGGAAATCCGGTCCAGATATACGCACACGCGCAAAGTTGTAATACTGGTGTATATACAATATAATGTATCGTCTGCTCTCGTGAACTCGCGAACGAGTTTCGTAAGATCCAGAATCGAGTATAGTGCCCACGGTCCAATTTCGACGTATACGTGAATTTTTTTTTCCACGATCTAAAAGTCCCGCGCGATGTATACAGATATATGCGATACACACCGGACATCGACCTTTTGATTTCGCGTAATAACTGCGATGTTGCCCGAAACGAAAAATAAAAAAATGTTGCAGTAACTTTCACACGGATCGCGAGCGTCTCCGTGCGACTGGCAGGAAATCAGAGAGAGAATGTTAAATTTCGCAGACGCGAGTTTACCGCGCACACCGGAGCAAGGGCAGAGAGATATTATGCAGATGTTCGAGGTTGCACCGGACGCTCGTGTCCCGACGTCTCCGGGTACTCCCGTGTGAACCGATTCATGAAAATCGTTTCCTCAAAACAGCGAAAAATCGGCGTGAAACTGATAATGTTTGTACACATTTTATTTTATTTTATTTTATTTTATTTTATTTTATTTTATTTTATTTTATTTTATTTTATTTTATTTTATTTTATTTTATTTTATTTTATTTTTCAAACACTTGAAAAAGGGTCATCCGCGGAGGACCCATAAATCATCGCTGGCTACTTGCACGCAGTGTTGTTGCGCTTAGTCGCAAGCACTTCTCTACCGGAGCGAGCGTAGAGTAGCGAGAGAGGCATAGTTATTAGGTGGAGGACGCGCGCCACACAGGTCGTGGCTAACCGCGCGATACCTGCCGGGGTAATTGGCGAAACGTGGTAAACGCCTAATTGTTCCGTAATTATACCGCACAGCTTGAGGGGGTACGACTGCCCTCGGTTAACATCGCTACTCGATTCCTTCGCGCTATCCTCTAACGTTAAAACCCGAACGATAATGGACGACGAATCTGCCCTTAAATTAAATCGAAAAATTTCCATCGCAATTATTATCATTATATTTGTTTTTTCACTTATTTTTCAAAATCATATTTCGACCTGAAAACAATTAATCGTCGTGTCGATATCTTTACATCGACTCCAAAAAAAGTTAATCGTCAAAAAAAGATCCTCACCGGTAGACTGATAATACATTTTTTTTTATTAAAAGATTTATATTCTGGTAGAATGTAAAAAATATTGCACACAAATGTCATCGCGGATTCATAATTTCCATGTTTTTATATTATTTCTTTAAAATCTGCAACTTTGTCTATCTCGGAGCTTCTTTCTTATCTCGATCTTCTTCCTCCTCTCCTTCTTCTTTGGCGGGATGTTTAAATTAAAAGAGTCACTCGATCGCCCCCGTAGCCGGATGGCATAAATCAGAGGAACGTTAAGTGCTCCGCGTATTAATTAAGATAGCCGGAGAGTTCTCGGTTGCTAAGCGTTCGCCCGTGCGGACTTTCAAGTTCTCATCCGAGAGAGTAGCACAAACGACAACCCGGCAGTTCATTCATTTTCTCTTATGTCTCCCGCCCTACCCCCTCCCTCCCCGTCTCTGCGCTTCCTTCATCCACACGCGGACGCTGTTCTATCTATCTAACTGGACGTCTTCTTGATATTTTCCTGCTGCGGAGGCACATTTTGCCCTGTGAGAGCGTTCTCTATACTGGGGTATATTATAGATATAGTATATTATAGATATATATACATGTATGTATATACTATATCTCTATCTACAGGTCCACAGGTAAGACCGAAGGCATAAGGACGTACAGGGGCCAGCCATAATGGCGTAATTATCCGAGGACGAGACAAATTGCGTACACGCCCGAGCGCGACACGCCAACCGGGGCGTACGGTCCACGCATGTTCTGTTCCCCCCCAGGGATACAACACCGTACACCTCTATCTTTTCTTCTTCGTTATCTTTTTTTTATTTTTTATTTCCTCCACTCTCCTCTTCGCCTTACCGTACCCGCGCGTGGGTGGAGGAACGTTTGTCCCCGTCGCTTTGGGCTCCCTGATTGCTGCACGGCAATAACCGGAGTCTCTCGGCTCGTACACGCCGAGCGATCTACGAGGCGGATAGAAAAATCGACGAGGAACGTCGATGGCGGTACAGTTCATACAACGGCTCAGTTCATAGAAAAGTTCAAAGTTAATTCACACCAAAGTTCAAAGTTAGTTGCTAAAAAAGTTCAAAGTTAGTTGCTAAAAAAGTTCAAAGTTAGTTACTAGAAAAGTTCAAAGTTAGTTACTAGAAAAGTTCAAAGTTAGTTACTAGAAAAGTTCAAAGTTAGTTACTAGAAAAGTTCAAAGTTAGTACGTACAACAATTCCAGTTCAGTTCATAGAAAAGTTTTCACTTACTTCATAAACAAAGTTCAAGCTCATTTCATATCAAAGCTCAAACTCGGTTATCCGAAATAATTCAAACTGATGCACTCAATCGAGTTCTTTATGAAGGTTTAACATTGAGCTTAATTCGATGTTGACGACTCTCGATTTGGCCCTTAATCACCTTTCGCCGTACATATATTGTCAGCAGGTGTACCCGACACCCGCAGCACAACACCACGTCCTCTTCGTCCCCCCCCATTTGCGTAAGATATTACGCGAAGAGCGGTAGCCAGGCAGCTGACGAAGCCTGAAGAGCTTTGACTCTTTCCCAAAGGTAAAAAATAAAATAAAAAAAAACATGAAAAAATGAAAAGACGCAAAAGTTCGCAGGTTCCCATCAAGCGGCGAACCGCAACTCGCGTATAGGATTAGGTACACGTACAGTGCCACCGGTCGTGCCTCCGTGTGACGTCCTGACTATCTTAGACACACTTCGAGCTCTCAGTTCTCAGAGCTGAGAGATCTCAGTTGCAGCCACGAGAGACGATGTTTGAGCGCGGGGTGAGACGAGGCGTTGTAAATTGTATTATACCGTATGCAGATAGAGCCAGCAGGCTCGTCCTCATGCACGAGACTTTCTACGCCAAGTTAACCACCAAAATCATTCCCCCTCGCAATTTTTTTATCAGGTTGCACGAGCGTTAATATCCGTTCGTAAAAAAAAATTATTTGCAAAATCAAGTGTATCCAATTCGACGAAAAAATAATTAATCAGATATATCTCGGTCGGCGAAATCTCACTGAAACGACTATAACAAAATATCAACAAAATTTCACTCAAAAATACGTTCAAAAACCTCGATTTAATGTTC
The DNA here is from genome assembly GCA_030522725.1 of Ichneumoninae sp. B BG-2022a. Lineage (NCBI taxonomy): Eukaryota > Metazoa > Arthropoda > Insecta > Hymenoptera > Ichneumonidae > Ichneumoninae sp. B BG-2022a. The sequence goes on along the minus strand of JAPYZD010000110.1, from coordinate 57,435 downwards.
GTAGGTTTTTTTTGACGACGGACGGTTTACGGATTTGAAAAATCGAAAGAAAATAATTTTTGTTATTTATCGCCGGGCAAAGTGTGCTATTTAAAAAATCTGAAATAATTCGTCAATGTTCACTATAACCGAAGGTACCGGCCGAAAAAATATGAACTTTTTTTTGGGACCCCTCGCTCCTAAGGCGATTCCATTTGACACGGAACGCCCCGTACGCGCAGGTCGTCCCGCAAACGCAATTGTCCCCGCGCGAGAGAGAGAGACCCGCATAAAGTTCTCCTTGGTACTTACAGCGTATATTATGAAGCCTCGGTGCACACGTCGAATACCGACGCACGTGTAAAAGTGCGTGGTGAGCCTAAGCGAATGAACCACGAACGCTGATCTCTCCCTTCGTTTTTCTTTCCATCACATCGTATAACGCGCGCGGGCTCGCGGACGCGCGGAAGAGAAGCGAGAGTAGGCAATTTACGAGGCTAGATTTTTCACTCGACTCGGTGTCGTCCGGTCTTCGTAAGTCCCGTGAGGGTTACGACTCTGCGCCTGTACGTCAGACGATTTGTATGTATTGTAATTCTGTAAAGGTGTCGAAGGACATAAATTTCTGACGCTCGCTTACCGATGAATAATTCTCAAAAAAAAAAATCTATAATTTCGTTTCCACGAGAGTCGAAACTCATCCGGAAGTGACGACAGGACATCCGGTTTTTTTACTCCAAGATGTAAGTAAGACGATGGAAAAGCTTTTATGTTGACTTGTCAACAGGGAAAGAAATTACACACTTTAGAACCAAGCGCAAGGCGTTGAACGCTTCGCCTTTGGTTCTAAAGTCTGTAAAGTTTGTAATACTTTTTTTCCAATTTTGTAGGTACAATTTTTTTTAATCCTGTGGTTTTAATATTATCAATTGAGTCGGCATGAGACTGTGTTGTTTACGTCTAAAGACTGTGTTGTTTACGTCCAGAGAACCGTGTTGTTTACGTCTCGACGTATCGAATTCACTACAAACAAGCTGAAAAGTATTTCTCCCGAGCGAAGTCCTGTCTTATCCGCTTTTACGTTGAAAAATAATTCTACGAACTTGAGACTGAAAATTCGTATTCCCACCCCCGTTCGTTTTCGCGGCGCTGTGTCCGATAAAGACTTAATTTTCTCTCTTCGCTGTATTAAACGAAACCAGCGAGTGGTCCGTCGAAGAAAAAAAAAAAAAAAATGACTTATCTCGCCAACTCCCGAGCGAACGAAAACCAGCCACCTTCTCGTGCAATCGGGCAATTATTTCATATGAATTACCGTTCCACCTTCTGACCACAACCGCCCACTGCGAGCACTCGCCAGATTTTTAATTCCCCTCGCTATATATAAAACCCGATGAAAACGAGCTCTCTTACTCCCCCCCCCCGCTTACTATCCGCGTCTTTATATTATACATCGATTCCAGGATGAATTACGAGGACGCGCGGGCGAGCGAGAATCCGAAAGCCCTACGGCTTTCCTCTCCCTCCTATTCAACATTTTATTTTTGTTTATTTTGCAACATTCTTGCAATTCTTTTTAAAGTATAAAAAATTGTCTATCTTTCGGTACAATACACACCGCGAGCACGGATCCACAGTGGACAGTGTGTATCCTATATATGTCGTATATATAGCGTAAGAAATACAGTGCTCGAATGCCGCACTCCGGAAACCGTTCGCAGCTCGTCCGAGCCGAGAGTTTACATATATATATTCCTATGAGTATTATATGCACGAGAGATCTCGAGACTGGTGTGTACGAATCCGCGGTGGATATATTCAGGGCGATATAGTGCTCTCGGACAATGGCACGATAACTCATAATAGGATCGAGAGAACTTTGTGTATTATGCCATATCGATAGTACGTGGGGGTTAACTCTCTTTATCTCTCTCCGCTCCATGAATGCCAATGAGAGAATCTATATCTTTATTTTTTTTCTTCGTCCCTTCGTTTGTGTCGACTGTTATGGTAGATATTGTGTACTCTCACTCTCGGGCAGTCTCGTAGTACGGTACGGACAATGGAGGAATCGTTCGCGTATTGTAATACACTCGTAGGTGATTCCACTACACACTACCGGTGTTCCGAATCGAGCTCTTGCGATATTTCTAGATATTCTTTTTTTTCTTTTTAGGTGAAAATATTGCAAATTTAACCTTTTAAGTATGCCAGAGATGGGCTGAAAGCCGGTGCATAAATTAGAATCGGAAAGCAATTTTATGACCGGTTATTTTTTTGTCCATGGACCTATCCGGAAATGACCGCATTGTCGCAACAACGACATTAATTTCAAAAGTACCAAAGTACCAATCTGCCTAGTCAGAAAAAAAATTAATTTGTATTCATTTAATAATATTGTTTCATTGATGAATTAATTGATAAACCGGAAAATACGAATGATTAAGAAATCAACGAGGGAGAACAATACGTTTGAAATCAACGGAGAGTAAAAAGTTAACAAAAAGAAATTACCGTCAGATCCCAACTAGATAGGTGTTTTTTTTTATTGTTTTTACCATATTTATGACCCTCAACAAAAATTACGGTCATGGCACAACAACGCGGAGATCTTGTCGTTTGACATAACTGCTCGGGGCTTTGCTTGTCTCTGTGGCATCGTCCTCTCGGCCCTGATAACCTCCTTGTCGTCGAGCCGGCTTATCCTCACGCATTGAAGACTCCATTTTCGTTAACTGATTTTTCACTTGTTTTTTATTTGCCACACGTCAAACATCGCGGTAAAGTCCCGACACAAACAAAAACTTCGGTCGATTCGCTCTCAAACAAAAATAAATGTAATCACTGGATTGAATCGCCCTGCACCTTTTCCGTCGTGATATATTTTACTTAAATAGCATCAACGTTGACGACGAACGTCTTCACTTAACTTGTATACGAACCAAACAAACGGCAGAGGCATAATATCGTTTTAATATTCGGCAAACTTTTATGACGCAACGTGACGCGACACTAGAATTGTCGAGGTCTAGAAAACATAGATGGTCGGCATTGCCGGATCGATCAGCGACACCAATCGATGTCAGGCGTCACAGTTGCCACCCACCGATGTGAAAACACGACCGTCTCGAGGCGGTTGCGTTCGCAGCGCCCACGAAGTCAGTGTGAATCTCTCAACGACGGTCGGTCGACAGCCCAATCAGATTGATGGAAGAAGAAGACAGTCGTTATCGTTCAGTTAAAATGGCGCCCGGACATACGGACAAAGACGCAAAATTATGTCGAATACATTCGTCGCAAAATTATGTCGAATACATTCGTCGCAAAATTATGTCGAATACATTCAACGACATTGGGTCTGGCGTATCGTAAGGTTAACGTCACGAACAAGTACTTTGATAGTGTAACGATATTTGTTGTCGTTCGGAAGTTAGTAGACGGGAATATACGATGATATGTCGTTTGAAGTATAAAATCGAGCTGTAGCTCAACGTCGGCTAGTCTGGCGTTAGTTTGCCAATCTCGTCCGGACGCACACACGAAAAGTCTTTGTTTCGCAAAATGTTCGAATGAGTATCGACATCGAGCCTCGCGTATCGTTTGATCCTCTAATGAGAGAATAGTGACGTGTATTTTTCTTTGCCTTCCGGAAGTTAATTCGAACTGCTAGCTCAACTTCGTCCAACTGGGAGTTCCATCGTTTGGTTAAGTTAGTGGCTTTGTTGGATGAAAATAATTTTTCGCTTGAAACATTAATATCTGCGGTTGTTAATATTCTAAAATCAATCTATTCAGCAATCGGTAATCACTACATCAGCATAGTAAAGATACTCCAAGGAAAAAAAACATTCTTGCAAAAAAATATTTTTTCCGTATTGTTTGTGTCGGATCAATTTTGTTCCCGGTCTTTTCCCACATAGCACAGAGATATTTCTGAAATGTTTCGAAAATGTTTCAGAAATATTTCGCAAAAATGTTTTTAAAATATTTTACAAATATTGATTGAATATTGATCTTTCTGAAATATTCAAGAAATTATTAATATTTCAGTGCTGTAGATGTTGTTCATTATTTTAAACATATGTGTTGCCTCCAGCACTCCGTGTATGGGATTCCCGTGAGCGTCTTCAAGAGTGCCAGTAACATGTAATGTTACGACACATTAAACAGTCAAACTGTATTAAAATATATCCACGAACCATGGCATTTTTTTTCACTATTTCAGAAATATTTCAGATGTATGAAAGATTAATAGTATATTCCGGAAATATTTTAGAAATGTTTCGTTGGAATATTTTGATAGAATACTTCAAAACATGATTTTCATATATTTCAGAAATATTTCGTAATATTTGAAAGATTCAAAATATTTGGTGCTATATGGGTTATGGCAGGAATGTGAATGTTATTATATAGTTTTGCCTCTTAAATAGTTTCATGTTTTCACCTGTTCTCCACCTTATATTTCGTTTTTTGTCAGATAGTATTGAAAACAACTCGTGCATTCGGGCACCTATATGTTACCCTAAGTTATTTTTTTTGACAATGACAAACGTCCTTTCTTTACAGTTCAAAAAATCTTCGACGAACTTATATATATTTGTCGTAAACCATTTAGTGGAGACAAAAAAGTTTTTGACGATAACAAATCTCGCGGATTTTTACGATCGACGGAGAAAGCAGTTGTGTCAGCGGAATTAACTGCGAACGAGATTCTCGAATAAGCACCTGGCCAACTCCCACGCACGATTCTTTAGCACGTCGATTATATCCGGCAGGCTGGCGGTCGCAGCTACCGTACCAGAAAAGCCTCTCTCCCTTCGTGCTATCCACATTCAACGAAGAAGCAGAAAAGAGAGCCTCAGGACTTTGACTTACGTTCAAGAAAACTCGCTTCTGTAGAGGCGAGACAGTCGGGGAGAGGCGCAACAGATTTATGGTCGTATTTACCCGAAGCCTTTTGCCTATCTTCATTCTTTAACTCTCATCGGCATTCGCTCTCCTCCACGCTTTCGTCTTCTTAGTTTTAAGTTTCGTCCTAACCTGCTTTATTTTCGCCTGTGCCCGAGATCGTTCGGAGGTCAAAGTGTACGAAAATGGGAGGCTCGGAATTCCGACGATTCCGTCTCGCCGCTATTTTTTTATTTGTCTCATTCTCTTCCCGATTTATACGGGAGAAATCGTTGACGCTGAACTTTTTGTTTCAAATAAACAAAAAAATCGGACCTCGAGGCATTACGAACGAATCTCATTTTTGAACCTTTTTCGATTATTTATTGAGTTTAAAAATATTACGTAACACATAAAAAAAATTCACTAACTGATTCATTTATTTTTCACTCTCGTTGTTCCGTTCTAGTTTAAACAGCCTTTCCAATATAATTGCTTGTTAATTAACAACCATGTATCCTCGTGAGCGGCGTTTGCACGTTTCCACGGTATTTTCGATCTGATTAACGTACCAATCAATCGGCACAGTTTCAATTAAACCATGTGTGTTACACGCACTCGGACGACGAGGCTCGTAATTATTTAGCCACAAAATTAATTGAGTTACTATATTAATCGGATCGGAATAAACTACATTATACGGCCTCGATCCGAGTCGAAGGCGAATTATATACGTGTGTATACACGGAAAAGGAGAAACTATACACCGTGGAGGTTGCTTGCTTCCACGGGAGTCCGACGTCTCAATAAACGATATGCGTATTGCGTGATGTATGTATCTCGTTGTATACGATGTACGTATAGAACACCGGCCGGTTGATTAATGCCTCGGATCATTGATCTACGATCGATCCGAAACTCGTGCCGAAGCCGAACGCTATCGAGCCTCGTGGCACACTCGCGATCGGATTTCCATCAACGATCGATCGACACTCGTTCCCCGCTCTGTCTGTGTTCATCTCTTGCCATCGATCATCGCTCTCCCCGCGCGCATGCGCATTCACCTATATATATACATGTATATGCATACAAACGTAACGGTACTCGATTAAAACATTCGATTCACACGCGATTTCAATCGGTCTCTGCGTCGACAGGTCAGAAACGAAAGGGCACATCTCACAGCGTTTTACACGCTAAATACTGCGAGATACACCCTTCTGTCTCTCAGCGGCCGTCCTTTTGAATAAACACGGAAAAATTCTTGACGCATGCTGAAACAACGATAGGGCCAATTGTAGTCATTTTGCTTCCTCATATAGGAAGCTTTGTTATGGTAAAAAAAAAAGGAAGCTTTGTTATGGTAAAAAAAGGGCGCTTTGTTATGGTATTCAAAATGTTTCAATACATTGAAAAATCACATTCCGAAAAAATGTCCGCATGTATTTCTGTGTGTGTATGTGTGAATCAGACGAGAAAAATTCAAACCACTATAACTCGAGAACACCTCGATCGATCAAGTTGAAATTTCACACACGTGGTTAATAGTTAATGTATCGGAAAAATTTCATCCAAAAATGTTGAATTGTTTTTTTTGTACGCCATTTTTTATTTCTTCGAAAATGTTTCTGCGCACTCTAGGGTTCCAAATTTTTTAGCTGTCGGGCTAAAAACGCGTACACAGATAGAATATGATCACCCATTTAAATGATCCCATTAAAATTTCACGAAAATCGATCGAACGGTTTAAATTTTGTGCCATTTTGAATTTTTTGAATTTCATGCCATTTTTTCGGGATGCTTTCTTCCGTATTAAATATTCATCTATGATTAAAAAAGTGTCAGATTCGTGATCAGCATGAAAAAGTACATGGAGTAATGGAATCACGGAGTCACGGAGCGACAACTAACGAAAAAGTTTACTTATCATTTTTATAACCAACATTGCAAAAATGAGTGATTTTGGGTATTTTTAAACAGTGATTTTTTAGGGGTCCGATGGCATCGCGGAAAAACCCAGGTGCCTATCCTGATCTATAGCAAGACATACACAAGACAATGGATCTGACGGAATTGAAAAAGCTAGATAAAGAGGTATCACTTGGATTTCTTGAGTAAAAATCTAAATTGCAAAAAGAAAATTCAGGAGCGCATACTTCCATGTATTTTTTTATGTCAACGCAGATCCGACAAAGTTAAGCGTGACCATGGAGTATTTTTTTACGCGCTGGACCTGAATCGGCCAGCCGTTTTTTTTTCTTTATGGCGAAATAAAATTATACTTTTTCGAGCTGCGTGAATTTTTTATTTTTTATACCATTGTATTATATTGGTAACATAATGACACAATTTTATCAGTAAATGTCCATGAAAATGTACGATTTTATTAATAAGGTAATATATCGCGATAATTTCTCGATAAAACACGTTCCATTTACACGTGATTTCTATAGTACGATCTTTCGATAAAATTGCCTTCGAGTAAAGGCGGAAATTTTCTTTCGTATTGACATTATCGGTTGACTTGATGGATTATGTTTTTAAATTAAAATAAACGAGGCAAAAAGAGAGCTCGTTACAGTCCGTGTCGTTGCTACTAAACTGCAACCGTGCATTCTCTCGGTGGTCAAAGCCGCAGAGAGAGAGTAAAATATACGTATGCATATCCGCTGCAATGTTGCATTCGAGAGACTTCGATAACCGGTACACAGATAGATACATTAAGAATATGTTACTTATCTCGATGTGGAATCGAGCCACTTTAAAGCCATTATTCGAGAGAGGTCCGGGGAGTGCTCAGGATCTGTTTCTTGCCGAGGCAAAGAGATATGGCGAGGCCGCATACGCACCAGATCCTCTCTAACGCTCTCTCAATGAATATTTACCGTCCCACTAATAGCGCCTGCGGAAGTTACCATTCCCCTGCGTATACGCGCCTCGCACGTGAATTTGCATGAATCACGATTAGAGACCAGAACCAAGCGGGTAGAAGGAAATACAGATAGAACAGTTTACCTCGAGATTAACACCGAGTCATCCTTATCCTTAATTACACAACGCACCGAGTTATTATTCCGAGATTTCTGGATTTTCATTAACTCCCAACTCAGCAATGAGTATTTTTTCGTATCTGGACTAAAATCGTCTGTTCATTATTTATGGATGAAAAATGCTCTCGGATATTTTAATACAAAATGGTCGGGTTCATTATACACGGTGTCTTGTGTATGTTTGAAAATAAAATTCAAGGCCTTCAAGGATTTCTAGAATCGTTACAAACCGTGAATACAGAAATTTGTTTAACATATTTGTTCGTTTGCAATAACGTTTTAAATGCTCCAACCAATGCTAAAGAACCAAGGGCGCTTTAGGGGGTGAACGAAGATCCACTGTTTAATTTAAAGGTCCTTTTGGGTTCATTTTTTTTTTATTGCCCAGATAATGAATAATTACATGTTGAATCTATCTTCGAATTACCGCACGTACACGAGCGCTCGTTCTAGTATATTATAGACGAGATATATAAGCCATGCTCCGGCTGGTTTCGCGGATGATCCGAAGATCGCAGGCACCTGTGCATCGTTTTACGACGAGTTAACGATTTCCTTATCGGCAGTAGAGTTCGAGAACATGAATAAGGAGGCTTCTCGAATACTTCTCCTTTTTCATCTCCATATCTATCCCTCGTGGGAGAGAGAGAGAGTCGGGTTAGTCAGGGTCGCGATCTCACGAATTTTCACGATCTCTCGATCTCTCAAGAGAAACTGAGAGGCATAAGGCTGCGGCTCCGCGGTGTTCATGTTGTACTTGATGGTGAGATCTCGATCTCTTCTCCATTCTTCGATCGAATTGGCTTCGAGAGACTTTATCCTCTTACTCGACTGTTCATACTACGTCTTCTTCTTCTGTATTTTGTTTCGATTTCAAGATCCCGTACGTGACGACATTAACGAACGATTTTGATCCGCGAATCTCGTGAAATTGGTAGCTCGTAAATTATCCTCGTCAATTCCAATACGTATAGAAAATATTACAAGATGAATCGATATGAGAAAGCTCGATCGATTTTCTCATATCGTCAATTTTACCAAGATTCACTTTCATCGCGTAAGAAAAAATGTTATATATTGGGAAAAAGTGGCGAATATGGCCCACTGTATCGAAGTGTCGATGTGCAGGGTAGAGCGCGTCAAAACAGAATCCTTTATTTGAGGCGTGACTTTAATCTCTTGATTCTCGCTAAAAGTTGGTAAAGATATTTCATTATGCCCCGCACTTCTCTAAATCAATGACATAGATGAACCATGCACGCCACTCTTACCCTATCTTCGACAAACATAAAAAATCGAAACAATAAATCATACCGGCGCCTCAAAGTGTTCTTCGATGAATAAAAAAAAATTGATTACCGTCATCCATATCGTCGTTTCAGAGCAAAGGAAGTCAACGAAGATTCACCGATTCCTGCGTTGCAGACGTACATGCCCACCGCCGCGAAGACACTGATGGCCGATGCCTGTGGTACCTGGTAGCGATGTTACAGCACAGCGGTCCAGTGTAGATGCTGTGTTCCTACTAGAGTATTATAACCACGGAGTATCTTTCTCTCTCGTCGCTTTTATATCCCATATAACGGATGAAACCGGCGCGATAAGACTTCCACAGGGACAGGTGGATGATGTACGAGCCTGAACACTCTGTGAAGAGAGAACTCATCCCTTGCCATGTACGTACTCCAACTCCGGGGAGGAGGGGAAGAGAAAAGACGAAGAACGAGAAAGGGAATAAGAAGAAAAAGAAGAACAAGAAGAAGAGGAGGAAGAAGGGCGAGAAGAGAAGGCTCGGAACAGCTAATAGACCAGGGCGCAGCCTCCCTGATGAGCCTCTCCGCAAGGTCTTCGCTCTTCCAGCTTTTCTTCTTCTCCGCTCCACAGCGTTAAAGGCTCATCGCCGCGTGTTGCTATCGAATATCCAGCATCGCTTCAGCCACTCGATCTTCTTCTGTGTTATTGTGTTCGTGTGCTGTAACTAGCTTCCGATCGGCATCCTTCGTAAGCCAGAAGCGCAACAGCTGCCTCTCTCCCGTCACCGGCGCTCGAGGAAGGTCGTGCATATAAAGAACGTTGCACAGTTGAATAGACATTAATCGAACGATTTTCGTGAGCGACTCGGGGACTCGAGTTTTTGGTTCCGAGCTCGATCCCGAGATCGATTACTCTGTTTCTTCTCTGGCATCGAAGACAGGTGACCTTGAAGCTGTTTTGGGTTTTGTTTTTACATTGCAAATCTTTTTTTATAACATTTTTTTTGTAGATAGTATACGTAGGTTGAATTTGCGTGCGTGCACATGCGCACAGGTAGTCAGTCGGGAGGCATGCATTCGTCAGCGGCAAGTTCACCCATAAGTCACTCATCCGCGGCGGTGCGGAGCGAGTGAGACCCCGGAGCCAAGCCAGCCAGATGTAACGCCTTGAATTTATCGCCTCTTAGTGCACGGACGCGCGCACTCGCGCTCCCGATTACCGCTGTAAGTAATGTCTTCAGCGGGAGTCGGGAACGCTCCGAGTTTTGCGCCTTCGGGGCGAGACGATCCGAGACGCTTGGGCAGTGAGTTCTCCTCGGTTCCTCGGCGAGCACGTCGCACCGTGGAGAATCACCGAAGCACACAGTATCGACCAAGTTCGAATGACAAATTTGTCAACGACTCAATTCTCCGCATCGAAAAATGTATGTACGAAATGTTTTCAACATTTGCCAATGTTCTCGAATACTCCACATAGTATCGTTCAGAAAACATCTCGCAGAGACTGTTTTTATTTTTTTAATAAAAAAAATATAAAACAAAACAACAAAGAATCGTAAAGGGAAGCAAAAGAGAGAGGGACAGGAAAGTTGCACGAGTCTTGCCGCGCGCGCGAGCACCCATTACGCGGGCGCTACGCTCGTCGTTGGCGATATTACCGCAAATTGCCACCCTCAAAAGAGAAACACAAGCGGAGTGAGGAGAGTCGATTGCTCGGTGCGCGCGAGGGGGCCAGCGACGGGAGTCTGTTCTCCTCTCCACGGATCGCGTTCTGGTCTACCCGCGGAACGTCTCGGTTTTACAACTCCCGGGGCCCGGGTGTAATACTGTAATCGGGCAATTTTCGGGAGATGCTCCGCTCACCGTCCGAATAAATCCATGGTTAATGCCGCGAACGAGAAGAAGAAGAACAAGAATAAGAAGCAAGAAAGGGAAGAAAAAAAAGAAGCCACGAAAAAAATGAACAATAAATGTTTCTACTCGGCGCTCTCCCGCCGCCAGTGTTATATGCGCCACAGAGTCCATACAGAAGTAACACACGGAGTTTCTCGCATAAGTATGCCCCGAAGCTGCGAATAAGCAGAATCCTCCGGGGTATAGAGGAACCGTTTTTTCTTTGGCGATCAAGAGTCTTAGGGCGGTATTCGGAGTCGCGACAATATCCGGCGTTATGCTGGGGCGCAGGGTTTTACATCTGTACGGTAGGGGTAATGCGCTTTCCGTCGTTCCGTTCATTCCGTTGAAAACCGCGGGCTAGTCGCGCGAGCTGCCCAGCAGGAGCAGCTCGCAGGTTCGCGTGCGGCTAAGTGGAGCCTCGCTGTCTTCTTCTCCTTCTTCTTCTTCTTCTTCTTCTTCTTCTTCTGATTCTCTGCAGTTTCTTTGGGGGAGTGAGAATGCGAGTAAAGGATCGTGGAGGTGGCTCTGGCACTCTTGTACCCTCTTCTTCTTCTTCTTCTTCTTCGTCTTCTTCGTCTTCGATTCCATTTCTTCTTCTACGTCTTCTTCTTTTACTTTTTCTTCTTCATCTTCATCTTCTTCTACTTCTTCCTCATGTTCGAGGCTCTATCCCTCTCGTGCGCCTCACCCACCTGTCTGCTGGCAATCTTCTAGTAGCCTTGGGCTACCCACTTCGCGGCTACCAGAGGGGCTACTCTTTCAGCTACCAGCAACTCCAACGTCCGGTCCTCACGCTTACTCGCTTAACTCCCTATCTCTGTCCCTATCTTTGTTCGCCTCTTCGTGCGCACGTTTCGCGAAACGATTTATAAGTGTATTAGGAAGACCGTATATACGAGACTCTTCACGTCAGGTGGGACAAGTCTGGAGCACCGGCGGTTCCAGATCGTTTTCCAAATAACAAACACCAATAACGATGTTTTAATTTTTCGTTTCTGGCGTTTTTTGTTGATTTTTTTCAAGGAAAATATAATGTGGTTACAGTAAAATAAGTTCCTTTCATGTTTTCTCTAATTTTTACTTGTCCAACATGTTTATTAATTTATGTACAATTTGCAGATAAAATCAGGGCGATGGAAAATTGGCGTCCCGCTCGACATGCCTCGTATGTCATAAAATCCTCGTTCACGATCGAGTTTCTGCACCACGAAGGAAAAAAGAGTTACGAAATTTCGGTCTCCCGCTTTCGTTTCGTTCCACGAAAAAATAACTCATCTTCGCGCTCTCGTTTCTATTGCGGAGAACCAACTGTGCGACTCATCGTGCCGTCCGGGAATTTTTTTCCTTTTTCTTTTCTGCTCTCTTATATTCTTCCTCTACCTTGTTTTCTCCACTCCTTCCGATTGTTTCTCTGTTGCTTGCGCACGCCTCTCTTCCTCGCCGTCTCTCCCCCTCTTCACCTTTCAATTTCAACCCAAGAATTCCCCCCAAGATAGTTCCACTGCCAAGTCGTCCTCGTCGTTTTCTCGAGCAAATTGGACGTTTAGTTTCGCAACGACGGAAACCCTCAATCTTCAATCTTCTATGTATTATCTCGTTTCATTATTGTGCCATTTCGTTATCGTTTCCCTCTCGCCTCCTCGTACAATTTCGAAGCTTCTCTGCTCTGTAGTTTAGAGTCTCGTTTGTGACTGCCCGTAGTTTACCGCACGGATCATAGTCGGCTCAGCCCTTTTTTTCAACCAACTTTTATCTTGATTAGCCGACTCCGACATAAATTTTTAGCCTTCAGTATTTTTTTCTCTCGTCTGCCCACGCAATCTCCGATCTCCGTCGGTTCGACCGTGAAAAATTGACCCTGCGAGAAATTTCTCCTATACTTACCGCGACGCGAGGAACGCGGTAGATCGAAGATCTTCCACTCAAGAGTTTGTCTTTCCGTTTAGCATAATGGATCTCTTTAATTTACATTTTCCGGGTCCGATTTCCATTTTCTCTTGCGGTTTCTCTTTCCAGTGCGTAAACGCACTTGTTCCTGTGTCGCCGATCGATTCTCCGTTACGGTAGCTCCCGGCGGACAGCAGCAGCACCCTTAACGACAAAACAATATAATATCTCTCGCTTCCTTCTTGTCTAAACGGAGGAGGTGAACGGAAGGTCCATTGAGCGGAGGAAAAAGAGGCTGCCTCTGCAACGGCGGGAGCAGCGACTCTCGAAGAGGTAGCCGCCACCGTTCGTTCGGTCGGTCAGTGCCCAAGGCGGTTGCAGGACCCTTATCGCCGAGATTCATCTGCGTATCGGTGCCTTTTGTGGCCTATGCAAATTATCGTTCGTACAACTCGACCATAAATAACGTTATTGACCGTCTCGGTGCACAGGTACGCGCGCACACGTCAATGGGGATTTGTGTGGAAGTGTTCATATTACACATAATGGAGGGCGAGAGCGTTACAGTGTTACAACGATGTAAGCTTCGGTGGAGGAGGAGAAGGCATATTTTAGAGATTTTTTTATTTTTATTATTTCATGAAATGTATTTTTTTTTATGTGTTGAGATGAATAATAATGTGAGAAGAAAGATCTTCGATAAGAATCTTTGATAGAATGTAGACATCGTTTCACTATATCTGTATATCTATAACACTTCGAGTGTAAGTGCACTCAAAGTGCACGGAGAAAAAAAAATTGTTCGATAACCAAGGTGCATTCACACGCGTTCAAAGGCGTTATTTAGCTGGTACAATAAAAAATGTTGATTGAATCGAAATATTTCCAATCAAATAACAGCTTTGAACGTATGTGACTGCGAATTTGGTTAATCCAAAAAAACAATTTTTTCAGTGAGTTATTTCAATTTTCTCGAACGATAGTTTAGTTCGTTCATAAATTATCCAGAACACCTACCTCTATTTTTTGTTCTTCCCGCTTTGTGCTAAAGATGTTTGTTTATAAGATTCAACTACGAGAATCGTTTTTTTGTTGTTTCTTTCTTGTGCTCGTGAGAAGCAAGACAAGATAACAGTTCCTTTCGTCATCTCATTGTTGCACCGTCGTCTCCGGAGTATGAAATTTTGTTCAGCACGCGACTCCGTCCGGGCATAGTGCGAAATGTTCGAGCCAATCGGCCGGCGAACCATTTGACGAAATTTACGGGGCGCTTAGAGCGTTGGCACTAAATCAATCAAGATTAGCATATACGCCCCGCGCGTACGTGCATTAACCATAACTTACGCGTTTGCTTGCTCGCTGCTCCTGCTCCTGCTGGTGCTGCAACACTGACGACGCTCGGGAAGCTGAGAGGCTTATACTTATATACTTTGCTGCAACATTCGCTCCATCGCTTATTATGCTCGCGGGTCTTTCAAAGAAATCGAATAACACACACGTCTATACGAAAAAGCCGGGCAAAATGGACCAGTGGCCTCTCCATTTGAGACAAGAACTTTATTTTTACGTAAAAAAAAAAAAAACTGGCGAAAATTGTCCATCTTGCCTAGCTTTCCCCCAAACATACATACATACCTATATTCCTGACACGCGTTGCACCGAACTAAGAAGCAGTAAGAAAGCATTACGCGAGAACGATGACAATCTTTTTGAGATGAAGTGAGTTAAGCATCAAAAACTGCAATCCATAATTTTTTTTTTACCTCTGAATAGTATATTATGCCACAAGGAGTGTGAAGTTTGATGCCCGAGCGACGCGAAGGCAGAAATTCATACAAGGTGAAAGTATACTTCCTCCCGAGTGGCATGCGCTACGTTTTTTCCTGGCTATGCTAAAAAGTGGCCATATTTCTCTATGGCCCCAATCTTTAGCTGTTGAGCCGCGTTCAGGAATCTATCCGGGTAACGAGCCGGATTTTTTTTTTCACCTGCTTCGCAAGTTTTCATTTTTTTATTTCTTCTGCAATTTTTTTGCCATTTTTAATTTATTTCTTTTTTACAATTTTTTAAATTTATTTTCTTCCCCTAAATCACTTTTCTGCCCGCTAAATCACGTTTTTGTCCACTAAATAACTTTTTCATCACTCGGTGCAGAAATGGCCACTTTCCCGTCCGCTTCGCGTGCGTAAAACCGCTATTTTCGCACCTTGTGATGAAAAATTTCGTACATCCCTCGTGCGAAACACTTTTTCTAACTCGTATGATTACAGTACTCGCCTTCGGCTCGTGCTGCAAACGCACACTTGTTAGAAAAACGTTTTTCGCCCTCGTGGAGTAATGTACTATTTTCCCGGTTTCGCTAAAATAGCCACATTCCTTGCGTGCAATACGGGCGGAAAACAGCCTATTTTTGACTGATGATCATTACTAACCCTTGCGCATGCGCAGTACAGTTTCATTACTCCCTAAGGAATAATAGTGCTCATAACTCCCTCTGCAAGCTCTATTACTACCGGGGAGTAATGGTCATTGGCGAATATCACGGTTTTGCGATGCAAGAAATGTGGTTATTTTAACGAAGTCGGGCAAAAAATATCCTATGCTACAAGGGAGGAAGTGCGTTTTCACGTCGTTTGAATTTCAATTAAAAAAATATACTATTTTTCCTGTTCGTCAAGAATCGGCCACTTTACACCCGCATTGCAGGCATGACATAGGGTTTTTTTAGCGCAGTCAAGAAAGAAGATTTTTCAATATGAAAGTTATCAGCATCTGACTGATGCCGATTCTCTCATACCTTGAAATTCCCGGTTAAAAATTAGTCAAATTTCACATCCAGAATGAAAGAGGATATTGCAGAAAAACAATGAATAGGAGAAACGAAGACGATGCTGGGAGATGTTGAAGAAGAAGAAGAAGAATAAGTTGATGTGCGTGCATGCAGCTCACGTAGCGTGCCTCGGTCTCTTCTCGAGGCCTCAACGGCCCTTTTCCCTTCCTCCCGCTTCTTTTCTCTCATTCACCTCTCCGGACGAGAGAGAATCGACGGTGAGAAGCGAGAGAAACGATCGGCGTGGTACAGCGGTGAGAGGAAGCCTGTATCTTCCTCTTTATCAAAGTGCGCAGCATCGTTCGCCCGTAGCGAGTTGCCTCGGGCTCCCACCCACCTACCTCCCGGGCACCTCTCGGCCGCTCCTCTCCTCCACCTGTAAAACGTCCCTGCCCGATCAGGCAACAGGTGAGAGACACTTGAGAAATGCCACGAGGGGACTCGTAGCGAGAAAGGAGAAGAGAGAAGGAACGCTTCTATGGCGTTCTTTTAAAAAAACACAATTTTCGGATTTAAAAAATTTCGTATCGACAAAGGACCGTCTCGGGGCAAATTACTGGGTCGTCGTATTCGTGACGCCCTTGCAGAATGCGCATTTAAATTGTCGAGTCGTTGCGGTCGTGCGTTTAAACGTCCCGCATCCCTCTGAAAGGCTCGTGAGAATTACAGCACAATTTTTGTGGCACCGTCCAGTCATTGATTTTAAAACATTTTATTTCTGTTTGTCACGTTTTTCCCATGCTAAGTTTTTCCTCGTCATATTCGCTCAACGAGCGACAGCCCGATGGAGCGCATGTCGCGAATTCCCTCCCTCAAAGATATTTGCCGATTGGTCTTTTCACGTGACTACTCGAGCCGCGATCGTGCTTCGCCTCTTTCTCTCACCGACGAGTGACATGATTAATCGCAACGAGAAGTTTAATCGGCACGGCTGCCTCCCTTCTTTTTCGTTGCCCCTCCACTCCGCGCACTCTGTTCCTTCGTCCACCTTTGCCACGTGCACTTCGCGAGAAGTTTTTTCGCTTCCGGCGAGCGAGCGAGGATACGCATGCGCGGTTCGCCGTTTTGCTCTCCGCTGTGTGTACTCGTACAACGAAGAAGAAGAAGAAGAGGAGGAGGAGGAGGGCGAGATGATGGAAGCGAAGGTGGACGAGGGAGAGAAGAAGGAAGAGAACGTCCAGAAGAAGAAAGACACCGATAGGCCAGCACGGCGAACGACCAGCTCACTCTCTCTCTCTCTCTCTCTCTCTCTTTCTCTCGAACTTTTCGATATTTCGCTCACGCACGCGCGTGCACGCAAGCATGCACTTGGTCTGTGATCACGCAACGTCGAAAGGGTTCCCTCTCCGCTTCCCGCGCCTTATTCCGCTTCACTTTACTCGCCTATATAAGTACCTCGGCCTCAGGCCTGTCCCAGTTACTGACCTCTCGAACCTGATTACCGAAAATACGTATTTTTTTCTATAACAAATATTTTACCGAAAAAAGTCTGCTCCGTCCGGATCGCCAAGTGTATCTTTTGGGGATCATTTTATGTGCTTCTGCACGGAAAATACGTCCTTACGATTTTAGTCACACGAAACTGACGAACGGTTCGATATTACTGATTTTAGTACTTCGGAAAGACAATTTTGCAATTTTCTCGGAATTTGTATCAGAAACATTTGACGACTCGATTTTTATAAAATCGCTTGGGTGTTTTCGCGATCGCGAGAGTTTACCGATTTTACAAGAGTGTAACGATCGCGACATCGTTTCATGACATCGGTTCGATATTGCCGATTTTAATACTTCGGAAAGACAATTTTGCCATTTCGTCGGAATTTGTATCCGGAAAATTTGGAAACTCGGTTTTTATAAAATCGCTTGGGTGTTTTCGCTGTCGCGTTTACCGATTTTACAAGAGTGTAACAATCGCGATATCGTTTCATGACATCGGTTCGATATTGCCGATTTTAATACTTCGGAAAGACAATTTTGCCATTTCCTCGGAATTTGGGTCCGGAAAATTTGACGACTCGATTTTTATAAAATCGGTTGGGTGTTTTCGCTGTCGCGAGAGTTTACCGATTTTACAAGAGTGTAACGATCGCGACATCATTTCATGAGTCTTCCGTCCCCCGGATGCTTAAGGAAACTTGCGGCCTCGACCGCTGTACCGCCAGCCACTGCTGTTCTTCCTTCCTTTCAATTAATGCTCCCTCGTTCCCAATTAATCCGCACTCTGCGGTATCAATTATTGGCTCTTTCTTGCCGTTCCCGCAACTCCGTGTTCTCTCTCTTATCCTCTCTCGCAGCACGAGAATAACGAACGGTTCTTCGCCGATCTCAGAAGCCCGCCAGGATTCATCGACTAACTACACGAGATAGAAGCTATAAAGGTAGATCGATTTATGCGAATCGTTCCTTAACCGCTAACTAGTTAGCCGATTACGATCGATTACACTCCGTCGACACGGTTGACAACGTCGTTTCCACGCGCGGATCACAAACGAACGGTTCGCCTATCACGCGCTTTTGCGGGATCACGTCAAGCGATTTACTGAACGTGGCCACACTGTTTAACGACGTTTTACGCGAGGATCTCACGAAGAGTTACAGCTTATCCGTGTATCGATTGAAATCGTTAACGTCTCGAAACTTTGTATAATTTCTACCGAATAAAAAAAAACTGTGTCTTACTTGACAGAACGATCTTTTTCCGTGTTGCTAATTACATAAATTATTATTATTGCGTATTCTTCGCACAGAAGAAAAAATCAAATACTTATACAGTGCGACTATTGTCGAAGAAAACCTTCAAAAATCAGAGAATTTTTAATGCGTCAGGAAAATGAGGGAATTTAATATTTGTCAGGGAAAATGTAAGTCGAAATATTGAGATTTCAGGACCGTGGACTCGAAGCTTGGCGCATCTAGAAAAAAGATTTATCAAAATAAAATAAATGTCGATCTTCAAATGACGAAGATAAAAGAAATGTTTACTTGCTTTAACAAAATCCTTATTAGATTCAAATAGCGGCTATTCTTTAGTGTAAGTAAAAAATTTAAAAAATTTTAAAACTCCCGACTGCAAATTACTTATGATTGATTTAAAAAAAAAATTTGTAAAAAAAAAGTACAAACAATACGAAACCGAAAAAAAATCTTACAAAAAGATTTAAATAATTAATGATTAAATATAAATTTTTACAGAACCTCCCTCTTTTCCATCGATATTTTCAATAATAATAATGATGATGATGATGATAATAATAATAATGATAATAAAAGTCGGGAGACGTCTCCGGCCGTGTCACATAGGGACTTGGTAGGTGCACTTGGAAAGCGTTTGTGACAGACAAAACAGTAAAATCGGGGGGCCTCCGTCAAACGCATAACTCCCGTCTTTTTGCTCTAGCGGACAGTCGGGAGTTAAAAAATGTATTCAAAGATTTGTACTTTAAAATAAATATTTATTCGCGCCAAAAAAATTATATATTTAACGCCAAGACAAACAAATACAGAGGTCGTCAACGCGTTAGTCGTCTGAAAACATCTCTCGCTGATAGTACAAGACTATATTTATTTCTTACGGGGAATTGTTACATTGTAATAGAGAGTCAACTCATCGATTTGTTTTTATGAAACTCTATTTTACTTCAAGCTGTAGCGCAATCGAATTGTTGTTGTAGAATGAATCCTCAGAAAACCAACATCGAGATTGGTTATATTATGAGTATAATAGTATATTATGCCACAAGGGAGGAAAGTGCGTGTTTTCACCGAGTGTGAAGGTTGATGAGGCAGAAATTCACACGAGGTGAAAATGCACTTCCTCCTTTGTCGCCTACGATATTTTTTTCCCGACTTCGTTCACATAACCACATTTCTTGCGTCGCAAAATCGTGATATTCGCCAATGACCATTACTCCCCGGGAGTAATAGAGCTTGCAGAGGGAATAATGAGCACTATTACTTCTTATAGAGTAATGAAACTGTACTGCGCGTGCGCACAGGTCATCGGTCAAAAATAATGATCATCGGTCAAAAATAGGCCATTTTCTGGCCGTATTGCACGCAAGGAATGTGGCTATTGTAGCGAAGGCGGGAAAAAACATTTTTTCATCACTCGGTGCGGAAAGGGCCCCTTTCCCCCCGCTTTGCGTGCGTAAAACCGCCATTTTCTCACCTTGTGATTAAAAATTTCGTATATACCATTTCGTGCGAAACACTTTTTCTAACTCGTGTGATTACAGCACTCGCCTCCGGCTCGTGCTGTAAACTCACGCTAGTTAGAAAAATGTTTTTCGCCCTCGTGGAATAATGTACTATTCTTCGTCCTTAATAAAATTACTTTGATTGGAATAAACTTTTTTCTGGGTGCGGGCCACTCAAAAGAGACCAGCTTTGACGAGTTCTCATAGGAAGACCTAACATCAACGCATGATAGGATAGCCACTCCCAAGTAAAACTTGGAAAATCAAAAAAAAATTGAGGTGACTTTACGTCAGGGAGATCGAAAAAAAGTCGGGACATTTTGTATATCGTAAATAGTGCCCACCCAATAAACCCCAAAATACTCTACGTACCATTTTGCTTAGCGCCGACTTGCCGATCAGATATTTCAGTCGTTAGAGCCGGTTGTCCAGGCAGGTGGGGCCCCACCGCCAGGTCGCGGTATTCGCGAGAGAGTTACAGTATTAATAGGGAGTTGATGCCAGGCGCCAACGAGAGTAGGCAGTGAAGCGAAAGAGTTAGCCGAGTAGGTATGAAAGTCCGCAAGGTGGAGAGATCTCTGGGAGAGAAGCTGCGGTGCATCGGTGCGAGGCGCGTTAACGACTCGTCGCCTTGTAGGGTATCGCGGGAAGAGCATGACTCCCGCACCTGACCAACACACAAGAGAGCTCCTCGTTCCTGCTTCTTCTTCTTCTTGTCTCTCTCACGTTTTTTTTATTTACTTTTTGTCTCGCCTCGTCGCGCGGTCGCATTTGCGACTTCTCAGTGTCGCCGAGGATGCGGGAACGCGGGCGTTGCCTCCGGCTCGAAGGGACAGAACAGTGGGCCCGCACGGGAAGCGGCACGAGCTCCACGGGTGGCGAACAGGATCGCAAGCAAAAAGTACACGCGGACGGCGTGGATACTCCACAGTTTGTACTCCGCGGACGCCATATTTTCGCCGCACGGTATTTCCCCATTAAAATTTAGCCTGTGAAGCTCAAAAACACGCGTCAATGCGGCGGCAATATAAAAAAATCCCCTGGGAATTACATTTTTTCATTAACTTCGTTCGTTGTTCGAATAACTTTCCAACAAGCTTTACCGATTGCAAGATTTCTTTGAAGGGAAAAAAATTATTGTAATGAAAATATGAAATGTATCTGAAACAGTTTAAAGGAAATGTAACGGTATCTTTCATTTCCGTGAAAACCAATATTTTTTTCCCCCAAACGTATGTATGAAAGGCCTTCCGGTCGAATAGCTCTCCATGCGCTTTAAAGATATATTTAAAAAAGCGATCCGCAAAGTACATTCGCGTTTAGCAAGCTCGTAAAGTTCGAAGAACACGAGTGTGTTGGGGAACGAGTAGGGCGGTTTCGGAGCGGGGAATAGAGCTCGTAATATAAGTCGGGCGAGGCCGCAGGATCGCTGGTACACCTATAATACATCCTATATGTTTATTTTATTTTATTTATTTATTTCTTTATTTATTTATTGTTTTTTTCCGTATATGTAGCATAGATCGCGAGAGAGCATACAGAGAGGCCCGAGAGAGTTTCCGCGCGACGCGTTGATTCCGTGGAGCGTGGAGCAAGGAGCGCACGGAAAGATTCTTATCTCGATCGGTATAGAGGCAAGAAGAGGGATCGATACTCGCACCGGTGTACTCCCGATGTACTTCTCGAATACACTCAGCAGGTGCTCCCTCTCCTCCTCCTCCTCTTCGCCAAGGCGTATCATACGTATATACGCGGACGGTATATACTGCACGCGCGGTCCAACCGCACCCTATAAATACCGCTCTCGCGGTGCTGACCCACGACCACGAACAGTTTACTCTCCTTATGCGAACTAACCATACCATGATTTTTCCCCGATCCAGTCGCGCCGAGATGCACTCGAAGATCAAGGTAGCAGTGACCCGCGTTGCGCCACAGCTGCGGCATTCGTAATTAATCCTCAACCTGATAATAAAAAATTTGTCGGCACGTGACAGAAAATATTCGGATTTTCGTTCCTGGGTCCGGACTTGAGTTCAATTTTGTAGCGAGGCGAAACGTCTCTGGTGCTCGGACGGCAAAAAAAACTGTAATCCATATTTCTCAATAATTTACTTTCAAGCCCCCAGAAGTTGAAAAACTTTGAAAAAAGAATTTGAGTACAGTTTACGTTCTCGATCGAGTATTTCTCGATCGTAATTAATCCTCAAGCTGATAATAAAAAATTTGTCGGCACGTGACCGAAAATGTTGAGATTTTCGTTCCTAGGTCCGAACTTGAGTTCAATTTTGTAGCGACGTGAAACGTCTCTGGTGCTCGGCCGGCCACAAAAACTGTAATCCATATTTCTCAATAATTTACTTTGAAGCCCCGAGAAGCTGAAAAGCTTTGAAAAAAGAATTTGCGTACAGCTTATGTTCTCGATCGAGTATTTCTCGCATCGCCGCAAGATCGATTGAACAAATCTTCTATATCGCGATACGATCTTCCCTATCGTGACAAAAAGATCGATCGACGATACCCCGGCGAACCGCCCATTCTCGTCTCTTCTCGATCGACTCGAGGATCTCTCCCCGCAGCTGCACACGCTCTCTGTGTACCCATCGCTTCCGCTTACTCTCTTTGCCGCGTCCGAACGCGGCTCGTGGGCCTTCCTCGCGCCTCGCAATTAGCGAGTTACGACGCTTGAAAGGCCGTTAATTAAACTTAAACCGATAGCCTCGCACCCGACGACTTCGCTGTATTTACGCAAGGTCTAAGGCTGCCTTATTACTCGAGAGTCTACGATCTGCCACATCGAGCTGTCTCCCTTCGTTCCTCATTCGTCCTTTCCTCGTACTAGACATTCGATCTCAAACGACCCATCGTATTTGCAACAAAAAGGTGCCAAAAATTATTGACATCGATTTTTTTTAAATTTTAGTAATCAATTCAGAATATCGAGAATATCGACGAATTATTAAAATTTTATTTTTCGCGTACTCAGGACCCGAAAATAGATAAGAATCATTAATCATCATCGATTTTTTATTCGGAGGTCGTAAAACGTAGATTTTTTTAAAACCAATTTGTTGATTATTTTTTTTCCAAATTTTGTGCAAGCTCTGTGAGTCATTTTCGCTGACAATTAATATGTAAATTTTTTGGTGCATTTGACCGATTTGAAATCTGTCTCGGTGCAGAATTCGCGGTTCACTTGACGTGGAATGCCTGATAGGCTCACCCCTGAGGTTTTCTCCTACACCTTCTTATCTTTCCTCGCGGAGTCTCCGAGTTGTAACTCGTGGATATACTTTAATGCACGCGGAGGCTCGCGTGGCTGAGTCTCTTAGGTCTCCCGATGTGCTTCCCCGGCTCATATCGAACCCGTAATAGCTGTAGTACTACGGACGATTAACAGCTGTGCGGCAATTATCCGTGTGTGCGGGTAATACGTACGACCGTCCGAGCCACGATAAATGTATTAGCGCGAAATAGATTCATGGGGTTGAATAATCGTCGAGCTTCTACTTCTGCTTCTGCTTCTGAAACGACCTCTTCGCATCCCCCGGTATAAAAGCCCGCGATACACATAGTCGGGAATTTAACATTCTCAGGATTCTCGGTTGCAGCCTCAGAGGTATATGAGCTCGTGCATAATGAGCTTCGGTATGGGAATTACAAGTTGTGGATATAATGCACGTGAGAGATTACCTGTGGTAGTCGGCCTTAAGGTGGTTCGGTCGAGAGGCGTTGGTCTCTCCTCTATCAGCTGGATATATTTATGAACAGCTTCGGAACTGACCGAAGGGTCAAAGAGTCGCATTCGGAAACTTTTCACACATTAAACTCCTTTTTTATTTATTTTTTCTAGTTTAGAAATATAAGTACCGTAGAATCCGGTTTACCAGAAGTAATGTGGGGAGACCGTTCGTCCGATAAGTGAAATCTCGGATAACGCGGATAACATACTCAATTCAAACTTGTACTAGTATTATATATTTTTACTATTATATTATATTTAAAATAACGCATCACGTCATCCCTAATAAATATTAACTTTATTAGTTAATGTAGTTATTTTCTAAATATAGTTATAATTTAATTAATTAACATTAACTTCATATAAACATAGACCATTGACTCAAGAATTTGAACTGCTGTATTGGCAGCTCGCAATATAAAGGCGCAACAAACTTATACAAGTTTAAACGCGTATGCAACAATACTTTGTTGCATACGCGGAGTAGCCCTTACGGACTGCGCCGCGCGTGGGCATTGCTGCTTTACCCGTTTTATACGAGTTTTCCGTATTATCCGAGCCTACACCTCGATTAAGGAGGGTCTTCCGTTATCTAAAAATGGTGCCAACGTGTTGGAATTTTTACACTGTATTCGTAAGTATTTTCGAAAGTTCTATGCAAAGTTTGATCAAGGTCCTCTACGCCGTTGCTGAGAAAAAAAATTCTTGAAAAAGTAACGTTTTTAACATGCGATCTTATTGCCGAGCACGCATAATCGATTTATTTTAATGTAACGATTATTAAAAAAATAGTGTCAGCTTATTGTAAAAAATGGTGTAACTAATTTATACTATAAGTAATATACATGCAAAAGGCCACTGCAATCTGCATCACCGTTTACGAGTAATTAAATAAAAAGTATTGAACAGTCCAAAAAAAGGGCCTCAACAGTATGCGTAAGAGAAAGATACTCTCCGCGGCAGCAGTTTCGGGGCCAGTCAGTAGCGCATGCGCAAATCATCAAAATTTCGACGATTCGGGGTTGGCTACACTGAGCCCGGCCTGTGTATAAGCACAGGGACCCTCCCCGCACATCGCGTCCCGCAATATAACAGAAGACCCTCCTTAACGCGGAGGACTCGGATGATAGAATGTCGGGTAAACGAGGTTTTACTGTACTACAGAGTATTATATCGATCAGCATCTTACGCATTTAATGCGTAATGTTAAAACACTTCCTTATCGCTTGACCCGGCCTCGATCGACAACAAAAATTGTAATTAATTTTTATTGACGGGTGCCAACAATTTCCGGTTAAAATAAAAACCTTACATAAAGCGAATATTAATTTTGTTTCGGTGTAAAAATTTATTTCAGAACGTCCAACATCGCGACCGCAAAAAAAAATAATTACAGTTTTTATTGCCGATTGAGTTCGTTTCACATAGCTCTCATACGTGAGAAACCCGTAAAGCTTCCCCTCCATAGGAAGTCATTAATCTGCGTTATATGTCCTCGTGCCATAGATGGCTATCGGAAAGTGCAGACTAGCGAATTGGAAGACACATTTCTGTATTCGTCTCCCTGACACTTAATTTCACAGTTATTCCTAAAAGCGGCGTTAAAAAATGACGGAATGTGAACTCACCGAAGAGGGACAGAAAATGAAACACGCGTCTATGCATGGTTTCCAACATTACGATTAATGTGACGAATTAATAATCGCTCTCTCACGTGTGTTGTTGCTAAACTCTCCCCGACACCTCGGCGACTCGATGATAAACCTAGCGACAAGAGGGCAGATACTCTCATCGAATTAATAAGTTATTAATTTATCGTTTCGAAATGTAAGTAGGAAGACGCGCGAAGCTGTTATATGCATAGCTGGACATACGTAATGCCGTTTGCCTCGGGGTGCCTTAACGAGCAATTAATAAATCGCGTATTACTCCTATTAGTTCTCTTTCTGTATCTCGTCCTTGCTCTCGGGTATACATTTCCGGCCGATCGCGCGCTCTCGCGAGAGAGCACGGGGGCACGTTCCTTAACGCGCCCAACGCCCGCATAAATCCTCCGCAAGCTATATACGTATATGTGTGTGTGCTTTATCCTTTTTATAATTCTCTCATTTTCTTGCCTTCCTATCCTATACGCGTGTAACGTCGTCGCGAATGCTAAATACGCGTGCGAGGGTAGGTAGCCGAAGAGCGCATAAAATATGTGGCGATAGCGAGAGCGAACGAGTACTGTACGAACCGCGTATAGAAGGAGGAAGATCCGAAGACCGGACTCCGGTGTAAACTCCGGGAGTAGTGTGTTGCGGCCTCGTGGAACGAGCCCGATAGTAATGAGCCGAGTAATGAATATCGCTAAACGTATATACGTAAAGTTCGCCTACGTGGAAATCTCGTAAATAGCCGAGAGTCCAGGGAGCAAGGTCTCTCGTACGTATAGATAGGAAAAATAATTTAACAAATGGAAAACCGAAGAAACAGGGCGGATGCGATGTTTCGAGACTTTTGCAATTAAACATTGAATTATCGACGAATTATTTATTGATACAAAAAAATTGTTAAATTCATCGGGGTGTATTGTAGACCGATTTGATAGATTTAAGAAATTATCATTTTCATTTTATTTTGAAGATTTATCTTATTTATCTGGTGCTATTTGCAGTATCTGCTTTCCTATAACGTACAAAGAAAAAGAAGAAAATAATTCAACTGAACGGTCCATTGATTGAAAAAAGAAATCGTTAAATTAGTCAAGGATCATTATGAGTCAATTCGGTAGGTATTTAACGTTAGTTAGGAATGATAATAATTCCCAGGTAACATTAAACCGTTCCAGCTTGAATTTTCTCGGTAATTTAGTTTCGCTTTATTTACGAGCCCCAATTACAAATTAATCTCTCGCAATTCTAGTTAATCGTCCGGTGTAACAGTAACGACCGAAAGAGGGGGCGTTCTGAAGACCGCCGATCGGTTACTGGTTATTGCCACCGTTATTTACAAATATATAATACAGGAATTAAGCGAGATTTATCGTCATCGGGAGAGACTCCTGCGAGGGCGGTTGGGTTGTAAACGTTGAGGTACAAGTACACTTTGATAATAATATACGCACCGGTACACTATCTATCTTGGAGTACGCACCAAAGGCATAACTATGCGTAATAGCGAAAACTACTTGTTGTATACGATATCGCTTATTATAACAGATGCTGAACCGAGATAACGAGGGATATAATTCGTCACTAATCACTTCCTGGAGATTGTGGGAGAGACTCTCTCGCAAGGACTCCCGGTGAAAGTCCATTGACGTTATATGTATATATATACACATCTTACTCTTGGCGATGGATGAAAATTTTATATTTTATCTCACTCCGGACTAAACGTCGACGAGTGCAATCACCCGTCGGTGACTGCAGCGTCCCACACGCGGCTCCATTCCCTTACGACAACCTCTCTCCCTGGAGTAGTTGTATTTTCCCTTCACCGCCTCTCTCCCCGGCCGTTTGTGTGTTTCTTCGTCATTCGTCAAGAAATAAAATAGCCCCGAGTTACCATAAAACGCTTGGCGTCGTAACAGTCGACGGTGAGATTGGCAACCCAACGGAGAGACGGAGAGCGACTTTGTAATCTCGCCTCGGGATCGGACAGGAGAGAATTATACAAATTCCGTGGTAAAATGAAATATGGAAGCCGAGAAGAAGAATACGTGGAAATTAAGTGCCGGGAGAGCTTGGGACACAATATGATTATAGATAACGATTATATTGTATTAATAACGTCACAGCTGTGGCAGTTGAGGACGTAGGTGTAACAAAGGGGAAACCAGAAACGGAGGATACGGAGGCGAGTCTCGAATGCGAAGATATATATATGTTTTTTTCAAATCTTCGATGGTCCAGGCGGCGCGCAGGGTCAGAAATGCCTAGGTGCGAGCTCGAGAATCAAGTACACATTGACCGTGCCTGCAATGCCCTCGGTCGGTAACTGTGGGCCGGCGGCTCTCGAGGAAGATAAAAGAAGAGTAGCGAGAAGAATTGCTCGAGGCCGTTTCTCCACGTCCACAAGGACGAAGTACACTCTGGAAATTCTCGCAATCTCTTATTTTATATTTATATAAAATAAGAGGAAAAGAGGAATATATTTTGCGTGCACTTCGTGTCCTGTGCCGAGGCTCGAGGTGCCGGAAGAGAAGTGCTGAAAAGGCGTGGTCGCGGTGAAGCGAAGAAAATTTCCTCGTTCCGTGATTCTTCTTCTTCTTCTTCTTCTTCTTCTGTTCGGGCTTGTATCTATTTCTCGTTTTTCATATCTACTTCTAAGCTTCTTCTTCTTCTTCTTCTTAGCGATTCTCTCACCCGCGTGCTCTGTACGTACTCTCGTACCCGAGGATCGGAATCGCTCGGATTTGCCGGTGGACGGGCATACATACCCAGCAATAAATACGCGAGGGAAACATAATTCTCATCCGGGGCGCCGTGCCTCATGCTAGATGCGTATCGGGTACGCGTTATCGCGCCGCGCGCGCACTCTCGCGAAAGAGAGCCGAGGGGTTACAGCGGCGTGCCGCCGCCGACTGTAGTAACCGAGCATATCACTTTCGTACTCCACCGTGGGGTTGGGCTCGTCTTTGCACGTGTAGGGAAGAGAAATAAAGGTAGCGCATGGAGAGACAGGAAGAAAAGAGGAAATAAAATATTGCTGTACAAGAGAACTCCCCCATAAGTATGATTCAACGAGATGACCTTGGTATGACCTTGAACCTGGGCCTTACGGCCTTCGTTGGTCCTTGGTCGCCGTTTGTCTCTTCCGATTAAAAATCCTGCACAGTAAAAAAATATATTTTTTCGATTTTCAATAACTTGTTCGGTGACGTAACAATGTATTTGTTTTATTCGTTTTTAATTTTTAGAAAACAAAAAAAATGATAAATTTTATGCCGAAGATCGGTGACACTGATGTAGCATTGGAATTACTCGATTTTTACATGAAATACAAAGGCTGGTCAGTAATAGGGTCGTGGTCAATGATAGGTACATTTATCTTATCACAATAGTTAAAACAAATTAAAATTATGATTTTATCATTAAGCACGTGTCACTTGGAACAACAAAAGATATTTTTGTCGAATGCATAGAAAAAAAAAATTGTGGCCCATGAGGGGATCGAACCCGCGACCTTCGCGTTATTAGCACGACGCTCTAACCAACTGAGCTAATGGGCCAGATATCATGAAGTTGAACGATCCGGTACAAGTGTTCGTTTTCAACCCGTTAAGTAACATTTTGCGGACATTGCACAGATACATTTTGCAATTTTTTGAATTTATGAATATTAAAAAAAAAAAGTATTAACTGTTTCCGAAAAAAAATATTTTTCTCGATTTGAGTATTTTGCGTCATTAAGTTTTATAGTTGAATTAATATTCGTGGCCACACCTTCCAGTTCACACTTGCATAGGCAAGTTTTTAATTTAGTATAAAAATTCTATTGCCATGTAAAAAAAAATCGTTACAAATTATTTTTTTCCAATCGAAGATTCATAATCTAGTTTATCTAATTATTCCCTAGAAAATCCCAAAAAGCGGTAATTTTAGCGGAAATGAAAAAAATAAAAATCCGCCCTTATTTTAAACTAAAAATTGATAAAAGAAAAATTCGATCGACAAGTAAAAAAAAAAATTGTTCGCAACGATTTTTTTTCCCTAATGGAAGATTGACAATCTATCCAATTAGTAAATGCCATTAGTTCGATAAAGAACGAACGAACGAACGAGCGGACGAAGGAAGTCTAAGACGTGCGGGTTTTCCGGAAGGACGTGCGAGTCGGACAATCGCGAAGGAGACACGAAGGGATCTCTCGAGGACAGTCTTCTTCTTCGGTTCTCTTTCTGCAAAACAAGAAGGCGAATAAGAAGAAGAAGAAGAATCAGGTGAGATCGGACTGTAGTGATTGCAATTAGCAAAGCAACGACGGCGGCGGCGGGAGTTCTCTGTGAGGATCGGGAGCTGCTTCGAGGGGGGAGATAGAGAGAGAAGTCCTGAAATGCCCAGCATGCCGCCCCCGATTGGGAACGTCAAGGGAGAACGCGAAGGACGACAGGTTTAATGGACGTTTGTTAGCCGAGCGAGGAGCGCCTCGCGCGTCAGCTGTTCCCGCAGCTTTCGTTCCAGAACTCCGTTCTCAACCGCAAGCATCGGGATCGACGATTTGCTCGGCGAAAAAAAATCAGAATACACTTTGTGTATTTATTTAACAACCCGACAATACGTCCATTGATAAATCATTAAAACGAGGAACTCTCAACGGAATATTTTTCGATTAGAATTATTTGCGACGATGGATATAAGCTAAAAGGGCTTGCCAGTCGCTCCTCCATGGACCAAGTGTATTTCTTACGATTTACAGTTACAAAGAGAGTTGTACGCGTTTATCGGGGGGGCTCGGCAAGCGTAGGTAGAAAACGCGGTAACGAACAATCAACCGAGAAAGCCCGTTACAAACGTGATTTTATGTTCCAATTTGCAAACGGGACGTTAAATACTCGTCTCGATGACGGCGACCCCACTCAGCGCTCGCAGCTTCCCGCACCTCGCTTATGAATTCATTTATGTATGAGTATACATATATGTGTGTGTGTATATATATATAAATTCATGCACGTATAGCCTGAGAGTAAAACTACAGAAGTCGAAGATTATGCAGGAAACTGCGGTGCAAACGCATTATCTTATTAATTATTAACGGTACATTAACAAAAAAAAATATGAAAAAGAAAAAATGTATCTTTATCTCTCGTCGTGCAAAATCTTTCGAAAATAAATGAGAATGCGTTCATTATGGAGATGTAATTTTTTATTGTTCTTCTTTTTTTCTCGGTATTCCGGGAATTCAGTCGGGATAAAAGTTTTTTCGTTACAATTCCGCGGAGAATAAAAAAAAGAACGATGTACTATAGAGAATCACGTCCGGCGAGTAAAAGTTTGGCGTGTCTCCCCCTCACTGTCTGCAAATCGGATCCATAGTCGGAGGATTGATGTAGCTCTCGGAGGACGACGAGGATGACAAGGGACAGGGGACGAGGGACCGGAGATGGTTTGGAGAGAAATTCTCGCGCGTACACCGGGCGCGGAAGCTTGTAACGAACAACCGAACTAATCTCATTTCGGAGATAGAGTGGGTACGTTTCTGGACCCGACGCTGTAACCGCGCAGTACTCGAGAGTTACGACGTGATCGGGAAAGCTCCCGCTGTTACACCGACGCGACCAGCGATGTACATGCGAGCAACGTGGTGTACACAGGTAGACCGGGAAAATTAGTTCGGGAACAATTCAACGTAGCGTGCACGCGCACCGATTGCTTCGGAGTCATCAAACTATCGAGCGAGCCGGGATGGAACTGTTTTGAAGCGTCGGACACAGGTAAAAGTCGCGGTGTTGGACGACGACGAGGAGATTCACCGGGGATTTACATCGACAGGACCGGAGAGGGACCCGGAAGCGCGTCAACTGCTTCGGACACTTCTCGCCTCACGTTGTAATTACACGCCGGCTTTCTCCTGCAGGACTGTCGTCCTGGTAGATCATTTTTTAAATCGCAACTTCGTGTTAGATTCAGCGACGAATTTTTTTTACGGAACGATTCGATTAAACTTTTTGAATCGCGGTTGAAAATTACAATTCGAACGTGATAATGGAGAGTAATAATACTTATGAATGAATGTGGGCTGAACAAAAATTAGATTAAATTGTTGTTTTTATTGACAACTATTAAAGTATCGAGCATTGATAAATGCCCAGTCGTCGTGAAGTTGTGGAATTTGACGGCGGCTGGGAATGCATTTTTTTTACATCTTTTTTTCTCGTGTAGACGAGAGTAACGAAAAATTCCAAAGTCTTTTAGAAAATAATGAAATCTTAGTTTCTTTCTCGTAAACGTTGTAATCATCCGCAATCGGTCTCCTATCGCCGAAAAGCTATAAATTCCCAAAAACAGAAGTTTAACCCACTCAATTAATCTCGCCGGAACCCTTAAGCCCCGCGGTTCGAATTTTTTTCTTTTCGAAGTCCGAGTCCCATAATCCACCGAAATGAACAGCCCGAAGCGTGACGGACACTCGGCCATCTGTCGTGGCCGGGTTCCAAGAATTACACTTAAAGACGCAAAAACAACCCTTCATTTTTATTATTTCTTCAAATTTTTTCATAAAATAATATTTTCCGTCCGTCCGTTCGTCCTCTCGTCGATAGTTTGGGTCATAGCTGCGGGTGTTTTCGAAGTTTAGCGCAGTGGAAATAAAATAATGATTGGCGTTGAGGGCAAGGAGGACGATCGTCGCTTTTGAGATGCTGCGCGGCTGGCTGCTTCGGACCGACCGGAGATAGCAACCGTGCCTTCTATTTTACCTGGAGCGGTAGAATTTCTCGCGAAAATGTCTGACATTACGTAGACGCAAGAGAGAGACGGAGAGAGAGTAGCAGAGAGAAGAGTCCCCAGCTCGCGAGAGAAAGACGTTTTGCGCCCAGAGCGCGTGCCGTCCCATCTATCGAAGCGACGAGATGGACCGGAGCCGGAGAGAGGAAGGAATAATATGGAACGAAACGAAATGCCGGTGTTCCGCTGCCCCCGGGGAAAGGACACACCGTCTCGTGCCAACGAATATCTTCGCTGCTCTTATTTATTCCTGCAATCTCATCGGAGCTGCGCAACGGACCGGCTGTTGCCGCTCAAAATATTTGTAATTCTAATGGGTAAGAGAGAGACTCTCCCCAGGCGGAACTCCATCGTCGACGAAAACTTCACCTCCGCCACCGCGAATCTCCTTCGACTCTTTCTCTCGTAATCGTCCCTAAGAATTCACCGCCTTCGGCTTGCGTCTCTCGAAAAAAAAATAATTCAAAAATAGACCGAGAAGGCATCGGCGAAGGTACATCCGGAGGAGTCCGCGAGAATAGTTAACCCTTCGAGTCCGAAGCTTCTTTGATTTGAAACAATCATTTTTCATACCTGCTCGGTACTTTTCTTGCATCAAATAAAAATTCAAATACAAATAAAAATATTTGAAAAATGTACTAACTTACTGCAATTTTGGCACCAAAATAAAAATAACGAATTTTAGCTGCGTTGTTTCATCTGCTGCGAAGATGTACCATGATACGAACGTCCGATGGAACCAAAATATGTGAAAAAGTGATTTCAGTAGGCACTTTTTACGCGTTGGCGTGAGTGCCTAAAAATGTAGCGATCATGTTTTTAAACAGGGTATATCTGCTTTATGGGAAACTTTCACTGTTAATAAATAATAACTTCAAGAATACTTGCATCACTTATATTATTTATTTTTTTATTATTTTTAATCGTTTACATACAACAATATTTGTATGAGCGGTTCGCGGTGTATGCGACGAGACATTGGTTTAATGCATTTTTGATCTTGTTTCGCACCTATATTTTACGTCTCGGGGTACCAACGTTCCGTGGCATTTCACCGTTCGCCTCAAGTCTCTCGTATTTATTTTTGTATCACTTAAAACAAGTAAATAAATTATATATCCGTGCGCGTACAAACAACGCGGCACGTCGATTGAAATTAACGTTTACAATTACATTAACGGTAATGATAATCTCTAGTAGTTACAATAAATACTTAATCCTCGCAAACTGAGGTATAAATCAACGAACTGTTTTGTGGCATGGCAATAAATATTTATACAGTTTTTAAAAATCGAGGATTTCGATAAATCTATAACGACGCTCGATATCGCGAATATATTTGCGTTTTTTTTTTTCTCGAGCGACGAACAGTATTATCACATTCTTTAACATCGTTCGATTACGGAGTAACGACGCCAATTAAAATCGTTAATTTTGAGTAACTTGGCTCGTTCTCGTCGACGATCGAAAGAAAAAAAAAACAAAAAATGTAGATTACAAACATAAAACATAGCCAGAACGGGGGCTTGAGGAGAATGCAGTATCTCGGGGGCTAACATTGTTTTTTCTTATACTATTGGATAAATAATATGGTTTTTTTTACATGAGGTTTGAACTCCTGAGAAGACGTCGTTGAGTCTTGCATTCGACCGACAGGAGATTCAAAATTAATTTGCCCACGATCACGAGACATTTTCATTTAAAAAAAAAAAATAAATAAATAAATAAAAGAAAGAAAAATATGAAAATGTCCCGTTTGCACTGACTAGATAGTATACTCGTCCGTTACACTGTTGGGCAGATTTTTTGTAATGTACATTCTAGTAGTTTGAGCCAATCTGGAAAAAGGCTCTTTCTCTCTACCGACGGGGATCGTTATTTCTTTAAGGCTCGTACGATATTTCAGTATTTTTTTTCGTCTATAAATGTTATGTCCGATTGATAAGTGCGCGTGCGGAATTTACTCCTCGAACAACAACGGATGTTGAGGCGGGAATTGAGGAAGTATCGTTATAATTATTATGTATTTGTGTGTGTATAATATATATACGTTTTTTGTGGAATTTTGGAAATGCTTTTACTCGTCAAAGAGCTTCTTGGCATAGTGCCATATACGGAAGAAATACTCGTCCTTTCGTAGAAGCCTCGCACGCGCGTACGAGCTTATATCCGCATCCATATTGTGCTCTCGCAGCCAGGAACTTGTATTCTCCGTGCTGAAGCTCACCGAAGCTGTCTCGCCTCGATCCGTTGCCTCGGCAACTGGCTCGATCACCGTTAATTCTGTCGACAAAAAAACACATAGTTTTTCGTTTCAGTTCAAGAATGATCCATAGATCGTTTAGTGTTTAACTATGTAAAATGTAATATAATACAAACTATATAAAATTTAATATAAACTATTTGACGAAGTTTATTCTCACCGGAAGCTGGTACGATCTTGAACGGTTCCTCGGACTCCAGCGGCTCGCTGAAACCGACCTCGTTCTTCGCGTAGATCCTCACGAGGTACTCGTGATCCTCCTGGAGATCACGAACATTGAGCTTCTGTATGTCGGCGTTTACGCGACCGACTTCCATCCACATCGTCTTCTTGACGTCCCTGATGGCGATCTTGTAACCCTCCAGAGGTGCACCGCCGTCGTGCTCGGGTCTACCCCATTCTATTACGACTGTGTTGCCAGCTATCTGGCGAATCTCCAGCGGCGCGGTCGGTGGCGATGGAACGGCTGCGAGAAAGAAAAAAAATGTTTTTGGTCATTATCATTTTTCGAAATATTTCGCCGATAATTAGTTTTTGTCATAAAATCTCTCGTTTTATACGAACGTATGAAAAGTAATCGGCAGTGAACTTACTTGCGTGAGTTTTGAGGGTGACCGATTCGGTTACTGTCGGCGTACTGAGGCCCATGCTGTTTTCAGCAAAGACCCTGAAGAGGAACTCGCTTTCCTTGAGATTCTCGATGCAGTATTGCAGCGTGGTGGCATCGAGAGTGACGACCTTTGTCCATGCAGACTCCTTGCCCACCAATGATTTTTTCTCGATAACGTAGCCTGTAATGAAAAAAATTCCCGTTATGTAAACAAAAAATAAATAAATAAATAAACCTTGAAGATGAAGTTTTTCTATTACGTAGAATCGACATACCTGTGAGTTCTGTACCTCCGGTGCTCTCTGGCGGCGACCAGACCAACGTAACGCTTCTGCTTGTTACGTTCGTTACTTGGAGATTGAGGGGGCAGGACGGTGGTGCTGAGAATCGCGTAATACACAAATTATAGATTTTTGTTTCTCGCAAAAAATTAAATACAATAAAATAATTGTATAATTCCAAATTAATATTACGGAGCGTGAAGCATGATACTCTGTTAGGGATTATCGTGTGAGTCGATGTTGTTTTTTTTAATAATTTGTTTTTTCGGGTAATTTTACGGCACGAGACGTATTGACACCGACAATTCACCTGAGTAGCGGGAAATATGCCGAGCAGAGCGTATATCGAGTTTTCCCTCAGCTTTATTATGTCTATGCAGAAGCGATAAGCATTATCTTCATTGATTCAAAGAGAAGAATTTTTATCTCTCAACTATACTCACTTATAAGTTTGCCAGCGATTACCGGCTCCTCCGACAAATACGGAGGACCAGTGCCCGCACTGTTTGTCGCTGTTATTCTGAAGTCGTAGGACACGTCGGTCTTCAGATCAGACACGATGATGTTCGTCGTGTCGCCCTTAGTTGTGCCGATCTGTAAAAAATTTAAGAACATGATTTCAATTTTTTTTGTCGAAATTGCACTGACAAAAATTAATGAAGTTAAGTGGTTACCTTCTGCCATGTCTTTTTCTTCGTTTCCTTCGTCTCGACAGTGTACTCGGTTATCGGAGTACCGCCATCGTTCTCCGGAGGTTGCCACTTTATCGTGAACGAGGTCTTCGTCATTCCCGATATGTCCAGAGGTCCTCGAGGCGGTCCAGGTTTGTCTGCATCGTTAAGAAATTCATTAAAAAAAGATTAATAACCATACAATCATAATATGATAATAATATTTTACAGATACCTCAAACCCTTCAAAAATATTTCTTTGAATACAACAATAATCATTATTATTATTATCATTATTAAAACACGAACCGAATGAAGTTTTAGCGGTGACAGGGTCGGAATCCAAAGGTTCCGAAGGTCCAACTTCGTTCGTGGCCACGACTCTGAAAACGTACTCGACGTCTTCCTGCAGGTTGTCCACGCAGTAGCTCAAAATGGTCGTCTCCACTTCGGTGACCTTTGTCCAGGTCTTCTTCGTCTTGACGCGTTTCTCGACGATGTACGACGTGAGGTCGCAACCGCCGAAATCGGCTGGTGGTTTCCATTCGATGGTAACGCGATCCGATCTTATGTCCCTGACGACCATTGGTCCCTGGGGTTTACTAGGTTCGCGAATGACCACCAGCCTCATCTCCGTGCTTGCGTCGCCGTGAACGTTCGTCAACTTCAACGTGTAATCCCCGACGTTTTCTTCCTGAACTTTCTGGATCGTCAGAGTCGCCGATTCCTCGTCTATCGTCTTGACGATACGCTTTGATTCAGTGACGACCCGTCCGTTCACCGTCCATTCCTCGGTCGGCTTCGGGGACGCTGTGTATCTCACGGTCATCTCGACATCCGTGCCCTTCTTCACCTTGTACAACTTCGGCGAATCCGTGGCGATCTTCGGTGATGTTTCGACGACTGTAAATAAAGATTTTAACAATTGGTAATAAAATCGAGTAAGTTGGTCGACGAAGATTTTTTCTTTTAATTTCATTTTTGTATGATAGTCACCTTCGACCTTGAGCCTCGAGGAAGTCTTGACGTTCAGAACAGTCGCACTGTACTCCAACGCGTCATCCACTGTGCACTCGCTTACTATGAGCTTCTTGACTGTACCCTCGTCGATTATCGTGTACTTTCGGGACTCCTTGATCTCCTCGGTTTTTCTGATAAACATACACCAGAACTACGATTAACATTAATTAATAATCGTCAATTGTTAATTTATTAATAAATAATTAAGGAGCATATACACCTAGCAGGGACGGAACAATCGATTGTCCAAGTTTTATATTTTCTTAAAGTTTAATATGTTAAGAATGCCTGGTGAAAGTTTCCAATAACAATTCCAAAAAATGACAAAGTTACAGCCCAAAGAGTACATGCGTTCGTTGAACGGACGCCCCGCGACATCGGGTCGCACAAGTAGCAGCACGACGCGTCGTTGTGCTGCCACTTGCCGTGCATTAAGAGCGTGTGAAATACGTTCTCAGCGTATGTTTCTCGCTCCGCCGAGAGCGCCGCTAATGCTATCTCTCTCGCACTCCATAGTGTTTCGCATGCTCTTAATTTGGAAGATAGCTCAAAAAACAATGCGCAGCGGGGCTACAATTGTTGAAATTGCTGCGTACACGGCGACGAGCAATATTCATCAATGGAGTCGCATCATTATTACAAATAATGAACGTGATTGAAATTTCTGTTGGACCGAACGCACATCTGTACGCGGAATGCGAACATGACCGGATGTCATGGTCATGAACAACGAATTTTATTTTTAAAATCGCTACGTTGATTCCGAATGCCCGCCATTTGGTCAAAAATCAATATTTGTGAAATCGGCTATGACATTCCAAAGATAGTAGTATCTACTTTGATACTCTGTTTGATTTTTTGTTTCATAATTTTTTTTACGCATCATTACTGTGTACCGTTTTGGCAGATTTTTTATGGGTCTCTGGAGGCGACTCCAGTATGCTGCGCATTTACAACGTTTAAAAATAAAAAATTACCTTTCTTAAATTAAAATAACCTTCTTTTAGTTTCCAGGTGTATATTCCCCCATAATACAGAATAAAAACAAGCGAGGAATTATTTTTTTAACGATTGAGTTTTTGTACCAAATACATGTACGCAATCAGTTAGCATTAAACTTTTGACATCGCATACCTGAACCACTTGACGGTAACATCCGGTCTCGAGAGCTCTATCGTGAAGAGCGCATCCTCCTCGAGCGGTACGAGGGTAACATCCGGCAGTCTTCTGATCAAATCGACTTTGGGTTCCTCGACTATCAACCTCGCCTCCGAAGTTTGTTCTCCAACCTGGCACGAGTAAACACCCGCGTCCTCGGGCTCGGCGTCGAAGATCTTCAACTTTTGACGCTTGCCGTCTATCGCCAGACGCACGTGCTCGGAAAATTGCAACTCCTGGCCGTCCTTGAACCAACGCACGAGAGCGTCTCCCTTTGTCAATTCTATGTCAAATTTGGCCTTGTCGCCCTTCGCTATTGTCACGTCCTTCATCTTCGTTATTATCTCTGGTGGCAGTTCTGAAATTGATAATAATAATGATAATGATAGTAATAATAATAATATCCTCCCCCCAGGTGCCTCCCTCCCAGGTCCTGATAACTATTCCCTACTTATACTATTCTGGTCGAAAAATGAGATTCAAACCGAAAGTAATGATTTTCCGGTAAATTTCCGACTTCTACATTCCATAGTGCATAAACGAGGGCACGAGCAATAACAACCCGCTAGTAATCATAACAATTGAATCGACGACTGAAGTGGGTAATAATGAAGGAAAACCCACCGACTACGATGACTTCGGCAGTGCACTCCTCATCCGGAAGTGAGCACGTGTACTCTCCCTCGTCGTGAACCGATGACATCCGTATGAACAATTTTCTGACATTTCCCTCGTTAACGAATTCCAATTTATCTTCCTTCGGAGACAATAGTTCTCCGTCCTTTTGCCACGTGACCTCGGCAGTTTCGGAGGTGATCTCGACCTCGAGTATAGCGACATCGCGTTCCTTGACCTCGAAGTCTTGGAGCTTCCTGATGAACTCGGGCTTGGCCGGTCTGACGGCAACGTCGCACGTGGTCTTTTGATTTTTAACCGTGCACTCGTATGTTCCCTGATCGCTGGTCGTACTTCTCTTTATCACCAGACGATGAGTTCGTCCTTCCTGAATTACCTCGCGATGATCCATACCGCTGATCTCTTTGCGGTTGTGCCACCATGTGGTGGATACGGTGTGCGAAGTCTCGCAGGTCAATTCGAGAGTCTTCCACTCGTCGATCTCGAGTTCCTCGACGAGCTTCTTCGTGAATGTAACTTGGGGCACGTCCACCGTTACCTTGGCACCGTGCGAAGCTTTGCCCACCGGATTGCTCGCCGTGCATTTATAATCTCCGGCGTCCACCTCCGAATCTGCGTTCTTTATCTCGAGTATTATATTCTCACCGTCGTAAGTCTCCTTGATGTTTGGCGACTTCTCCAAGGGTTTGTTGTTTCTGTGAAGTTTTATTTTTTTAGTCTTTCGAACAATTTATTAATTTTATCAATTAAAATGCACCCCGAAAGATTATAACAATTTTTTTAATATCATAAATTGACTTTGAACTATTATAAATAATAATAATAATAATAATAATAATAATAATAATAAAAATAAACTTATTATTTGTTACAAATGAAATGTGGTGAACATGGCTCATCCTCAATTAACTATGTATGGATCATATTCACCAATTTCGCTCCATTTTATGGAAAATTTGAATTCTCATATATTTTAATGTTGCAGTGTAAAACACATTAATGGCTTACCTTAACCAAGCAACTATGGGAACCGGATTGCCGGTTACTTTGGCGACGAGTTTGAAGGTTCCTTTCTCCGGGACCGTGAGCTCCTGGAACCTCTGGGTGAAGAGTGGAGGCTCCGGCGCACCACTTGGAGTTTCTGAACAAAAAATTGGATCGGTTGAATTCATCGGATCTTTGGACGAAAAATGATCTTCGCAACAAGCTAAGCATACCGGCCAGGGGTTCTTCCTTCACCGACTCCATGCTGCGACAACGCGAGTGCCTAGGCTTTGCATCAACTGCAATGAACATTAGCGGAAGCGTTGGCAATAATGTTAGTATCATAGCTATAGAAACGAAGCTTTCGATTTTATCGTACTGTTAATTGGCCGCAATGCGATTTAATACGAACAATCAATCGTTCGAGATTTTGAGTACACGATAAGAAATAATCGCCCGTTGAACAAACATCAATTGTACGTGTCCTTCTTAATTTTACAATGTTTAACATTTTTTCTTTCCACATACCGTAATTTTAAGAAACGAATTTTTAATTTAAGAAGAGAAACGGAAATTGTGGATGTTTGGGAGATAATGTTTGTTAAACGCACGGATAATTTCTTTTTATATATCATATATAAGTTATTTTTGTATGAGAAACGCCGAAATCGTACCTTCGACTACGAGAGAAGCTTTGGTCTCGGCGGTACCAAGGTCGTTCTTCGCCACGCAAGAGTACTCTCCGGCGTCGGTGAGTTGTGGCTGGATCAGAGTCAGAGTGTGAGTGTCTCCGTCCTTCTTCGGGGTTAGACCCTTCTTCAGCGGTTTTCCGTCCTTGTACCATGTGACCTTGGGCGTTGGAGTGCCGACAATCTGCGTCGACAGAACGACCGTCTCGCCTTCCCGCACCACGTACGGTTTCAGCGGTTCCAAAATTTCAGGTGGTTCCTTACCGCCGGTCTTGACCTTCAGTGGAATCTCTATCGAAGCTTCGCCTTCCCTGTTCTTCGCCACTATCTTGTAACGACCCTCCTGCTTCTTCGTCACCTTTTTGATCTTCATGACGCTGCAGTACATGTGCATGTCGCTCTCCGTCACCACTGCTATGTTCTCCTTCGTCGTTATCTTCGTGTTCTCGTAGTACCAAGTGATCTCCGGCTCGGGTACAGCTACAAGACGACATTCCAGTATTACGTCGTCCTTCTCATCTACGCACTTGGCTTTTGGCTTGCGCGAGAATGTCGGCGGTATTCCTTCCAGTATGTCGGCGAGGGATGATTCCCTGGAGAAAGAGTTAAAAAACGACATCAGTAAAGTAGCTAACAGGTCGCGTAATATGATATTGAAAAACTAAACGATCTTTACGTTTCACCTGGTACTTTTGTTAATACATCAATTTATAACATATATTGTTTATATGCGTATTGTACGCTAGATAGACATTTTTTTGGAGGGTCACATTGTAACCAGCTTTGCTAAGACCTGGCTAGCGCCGAATGTAACGCTTTCAAAGTTCTACAATCTGTTTGCACATGACATGCGATCAGTTCAATCGAAAAATATGTGTACACGAAATTAGTCCATTGTACTGTGGTCGTTATTTTTAACGACAATTATTTCTTCGATAGGTTTCGACGGCTCACCTGGACAAGCTCTTTCTGGAAGGTCCCGTGATGTCGGATCCATGATCGGAGAGCGGTGCGTCAACCGTGAGTTCCGTAGTGCTGGAAGCGAAACCTGCGGTGTTCTTTGCCACGCACGTGAAGGTGCCTGCATCCTCGGGGAAAACTTCGCGGATTATGAGCGTCGACACATTGTCCTCGTCGTAGTACATCTGGAAGTCCTGCGAAGGTTTGATGATCGCGGTCTGTCGGAACCATGTGATCTGCGGCCTGGGAACACCTTCCACTTGACACTCGAATTGGACCGTGAAACCGTCCGGTGTGTGGATCGGTTGAAGCTTCTCAATGAATCGGGGCGCGACAGCTTTTTCACCGGGACCTGGCTCTGGTTATTGAGGAGAAAAACAATCAGTGACTGCTCAACTGTTTCGATGAGAATATTTTGTCCGGTGAGTACTCACTCTCGAAAACTGGGAGCTTGTCGATCTTCTCGTGCAATTTACGTTGAAGGTATATAGTGTAATGAGCTTCGTCCAGCAGATACTGAGCTGGTACCCAACCCTTCTCGGCAGTCAAGTGTTTCTTAACGAACCACCAATCAGAGTTTGTGTGCTCTGCAAAACAGATAATTGATCAATTATACACGATTATAAATGATGATTAATTGACAGGAAGTAAAACCCATAGTCACAAACAATTTTCTTACCGATAACGTAAATTCGTTCTCCCTCAACGAGATCGATAGCCTCGTCGGTTTCAGCGACGTAGGAACAAATGGAGAACATGGTGTCACCGTCGTGTACAGTATATTCCTCGTCTGGAAAAATTATTCTCGATTATTGTCAGGATCAGGAAAAAAGTTGAAGAATATTCGCCGAATACTCTAGAAATTTACCTTCTTCGAAGATATCACCTTCCCTAGTGATGCTCAGACTAGCTTCCTCTGTAAAATAGTTGAATTACAGAAGAGTTAATTCAACGAGGTTCGACGGAGCAACGTGCTGCTCGAGATTTTTCGGTTATTTGCCTCTCCACGATAGTTTGTTAGATGCCTATGCCGGTATGCTTTTCAATCGCAGATGTGTGAGTTCCTATTATCGATGGCGGAAGGGAGAGGTAGGATTTTTATGGGGACGTCGGTGAGGAAAGTAAGCGCTGTCGTACTCACGGTTAATTCGTAGTCGACCAGTCTAAAAGCTTTATTTTCAGATCAAGCATAAGCGCAAATCTATGAAGCTTCGTTATAGCATCGTCGTCAAGACGACGAATATAGTCAAATTTTTATCGAACCTTCTTCATACGTGGAAACGCGTCTCTTGGACTTTAATTTCAGTGCCAAAGACTCGTCGGTCTCCTCGTACGAGTATTTACGATCGCGCTTCAACTTCATCTTAACGTCGTCCTCCTCGACATCCTCAACGGCGTAAGGACGCGGTTGTTTCTTCACTTTGCGTCTGAGCGGCATGTTAAACTCGTCCACATCGAGCTCCTCTACGCTGTACTCGTCCTTGACATCCTCGTCGGACTCGTCAATTATCTCCTCGACTATCGGCTGACCGTCGTCCTCTGGTTCTTGGATTATTCTTATTGTCTCTTCACCGGTTTCCTCGGAGTACGTCAGTGGGCGTTTCTTCGGCTTCAAGCGAACTTTGCCGGACATAGATATGTCCTCCTCCTCGTAGGTATTCAACGAGATCTTGAATTCCTGCTCGACGTCCTCTTTGGTCTTGGTAGTGCGTGGCCGGAAGGTCACGTTCTCGGTCTCGGTTACTTCCTTGATGTCGGGACGAGACTTACGCTTTGGACGTAGTTTGCGGAGGGTGACGTCCTCGTAAATTTCTTCTATCGGCTTCGGCGCCTTCTTCGGAGGTTTCCGTTTTATCGTGAATTCTTCGACGACTTCTTCCACAACTTCCTCTGGACCTTCCACTTCTTCAGTCTTCTTGACTACAAGCTCGGCGGCTGCTTCCTCGACTACTTGCTTCTTGACTTTCTTCTTCAATTTTATATCGGTGGACACTTCTTCCTCTTCTGCAACCGTTACCTGGGCCTTTGGTTTCTTCTTTATCGTCATTTCGGCCTCCTCGACTTCCTCGACGACCGGCTCTTTCTTTTTCGGCTTTCTCTTCAGTGTTATTTCCTGGGTAACTTCCTCCTCTTCCAGTGGCTCTTGAGGGGTGAGTTTCTTGATCGTAACCTCGTCGGCAGCCTCCTCGGTGACGGGCTTCTTCTTCGGCATCTTCTTCAGCGTGACAGCTTCCGTAACCTCCTCAACCTCTTCCGGCTCTTCTTTTGGAACTGGTTTTTTGATAACTACTTCGTCAGCTGCCTCTTCGACGACTGGTTTCTTCTTCGGCTTTTTCTTAATCGTCACTTCTGATGTTACGTCCTCAACCTCTTCTGCCTTTTCTACCGGAACAGGTTTCTTGATAGATATCTCGTCGGCTGCCTCTTCCACGACCGGCTTCTTCTTTGGTTTCTTCTTTATCGTAACGTCCGACGTAACGTCCTCGACTTCTTCCGGTTTTTCTTCTGGAACGGGTTTCTTGATGACTACTTCGTCTGCAGCCTCTTCCACCACGGGCTGCTTCTTTGGCTTTTTCTTGATGGTTACTTCCGACGTAACGTCTTCGACCTCTTCTGTCTTTTCTACCGGAACAGGTTTCTTGAT
The DNA here is from genome assembly GCA_030522725.1 of Ichneumoninae sp. B BG-2022a. Taxonomy (NCBI): domain Eukaryota; kingdom Metazoa; phylum Arthropoda; class Insecta; order Hymenoptera; family Ichneumonidae; species Ichneumoninae sp. B BG-2022a. The sequence continues at coordinate 13,366 of JAPYZD010000110.1, read as the reverse complement.
AGATATCTCATCGGCTACCTCTTCCACGACGGGCTTCTTCTTTGGTTTTTTCTTTATCGTAACTTCCGAAGTAACGTCCTCCACTTCTTTCGGTTTTTCTTCTGGTACGGGTTTCTTGATTACTACTTCGTCTGCAGCTTCTTCCACCACGGGCTGCTTCTTTGGCTTTTTCTTGATGGTTACTTCTGACGTTACGTCCTCGACCTCGTCCGGTTTCTCTACTGGGACTGGTTTCTTGATGGTTACTTCGTCAGCACCCTCGTCAGTCACAGGCTTTGGCTTTGGTATTTTCTTGAGCGTTACCTCTTCCGTGACCTCTTCGACCTCTTCAGTCTTCTCAACGCGTACAGGTTTCTTAATAACAACTTCATCTGCCGCCTCCTCCACGACCGGCTCTTTCTTTGGTGCTTTCTTGATCGTCACCGCTTCGGGTACTTCTTCAGGCTTCTCCTCGACAGGTTTTTCTGGCACAGGCTCTTCCTTCTTGTCTTTCTTCTTCTTCGAGGGTTCCCATTGAATTTTTTCCGGCATTTTCTCGAGGACCGGTCTTTCGTACTCGGGCTCCACCCATTCTTCGATCTCGTCCTTCTTTTTCTCCGGCTTCTTCTTCTTTTTCTTAGCTTCTTTCTTAATCGTCACTTCCTCCGTTATTTCTTCCACTTCTTTAACCTCTTCTACGGGGACAGGCTTCTTAATGACTACTTCGTCGGCTGCTTCTTCCACAGATGGTTTTTTCGTTGGTTTCTTCGCGATCGTCACTTCCTCTGTGGTTTCCTCAATTTCCTTTGTCTCTTCCACGGGAGCAGGTTTCTTGATGACTACCTCGTCGGCTACCTCTTCCACGACTGGTTTTTTCTTTGGCTTCTTCGCGAGCGTCACCTCTTCCGTGATTTCCTCAGTCTCCTTGGTCTCTTCGACGACAACCGGTTTCTTGATCACAACCTCGTCAGCTGCCTCTTCCTCGGTAGGCTTCTTCTTTGGTTTCATTTTTATTACAGCCTCCGCCACGTCTTCGGGTTTCTTTTCCTCTTCTTTTGGAGCAGGCTTTTTCAAAACAATCTCGTCGGTAGTTTCTTCCACCTCAGGTTCCTTTTTGGGCTTTTTCTTTAACGTTACAACTGCGGGCACTTCCTCGGGCTCTTCCTTGACCGGCTCTTCGGGTTTCTCGATCACCTCTTCCTTCTTATCCTTCTTCTTTTTCGATGGCTCCCAATCAATCTTCTCTGGCATGGGTTCAAGAACTGGTCGTTCGTATTCAGGCTCTACCCATTCGTCGATCTCATCCTTCTTCTTCTCGGGCTTCTTCTTTTTCTTGGGAACTTTCTTTATTGTCACCTCCTCCGTGATTTCCTCGACTTCTTTCACCTCTTCCACAGGAACTGGCTTCTTGATGACAACCTCGTCAGCTGCCTCTTCTTCTACTGGCTTTTTCTCTGGCTTCTTCAGGATGACTGCTTCCGCTATGTCTTCTGGTTTCTTTTCCTCTTCTTTGGGAACTGGCTTCTTTATAATGACTTCCTCAGATGTTTCTTCAACTTCGGGCTTCTTCTTAGGTTTTTTCTTGAGTACTACGGCTTCAGGGACTTCCTCTGGCACTTCTTCGACGGGTTCCTCCTTGACCGGTTCCTCCTTGATTGGCTCTTCTTTGACTGGCTCCTCTGGTACAGGCTTCTCAGCCACCGGTTTCTTCTTTTCCTTCTTCGTTGGTTCCCATTCAATTTTCTCTGGCATAGGTTCAAGAACCGGGCGTTCATATTCAGGCTCTACCCATTCCTCGATCTCATCCTTCTTTTTCTCGGGTTTCTTCTTTTTCTTAGGCACTTTCTTTATCGTTACTTCCTCGGTGATTTCCTCGACTTCCTTGACCTCCTCCACAGGAACGGGCTTTTTAATTACAACCTCGTCAGCTGCCTCTTCCTCGACAGGCTTTTTCTCTGGCTTCTTTACAATTATTGCCTCCGCCACGTCTTCTGGCTTCTTTTCCTCTTCCTCCGGAACCGGCTTCTTTATTACAATCGCTTCTGTTGTTTCCTCCACCTCGGGCTTCTTCTTGGGCTTTTTCTTAAGCGTCACCACTTCGGGAACTTCCTCAGGCTTCTCCTCGACAGGTTTTTCTTCGACCGGTTCTTCCTTCACAGGCTCTTCTTTGACCGGCGCCTCTGGTACAGGTTCCTCGATTACCGGCTCTTTCTTTTCCTTCTTCTTCTTCGTGGGTTCCCATTCAATCTTCTCTGGCATTGGTTCAAGAACCGGTCGTTCGTATTCCGGCTCTACCCATTCCTCGATCTCGTCCTTCTTTGGCACAGGCTTCTTCTTTTTCTTTTTCTTCGGCTCATCCTTGACAACAATTTCCTCGGGACTTGGTTCTTTCGGTGCACGAGGAATGGTAATGGACTCTTCCTCTGGGAATTCCTTTGTTCCCTCCTCCACAGGCTTATCCTTCTTCCAACCCTTGAGTGTGATCGTTTCCGGCTCTTCCTCAGGTTTTTTAGATGCCGGAATTCTGAATTTGACTTCAGGCTCTTCCTCCGGTTCCTTGGGCTTTGGCACACCCTTTATCAATGGTATTTCTTCGATTTCTTGTTCAGGCTTCTTCTTGGATGGACGCTTGTAAGGTTTTGGTTCGATTTCGGGAGCTGGTTTTTCAGGCTGCTCTTCCTCTTCGGGAACGTACTTTTCAAGTTCGGGCCTGTCGAAGTCGAGGGGTCTGAGCTCTTCGTGTTCCAATTTTGGCTTAGGCTCAGTCCTTTTCTTTTCCACGGGCTCTTCGGTGGGTTCTGGTTTCTTCGGCGCTTTCTTCGGCTTCTCGACTTCTTCGGGTTTCTTCTCGGGCACCTTTTTCAATTTGATGGCTTCAGGCTCTTCCTTCTTTTCCTCCGGGACCTTGCCTTTGCCGATGACTAACGGCTTCGGTTTTTCCTCTTCCGGGACTGGTTTCTTCGCGGGCCGTTCATAGATGGACTTATCCTCGATCTCTTCCAGAGGTACCTTCTTCAACTCCTCGAATTCTTTGTCTAACTTCTCCAGTTCAGTGACCTCTATCTCCGACAATTTAGTCTTCTTGAATTTGGTCTTCAATATCTTGAGAGCCTCTTGGGTGTTTCGGGAAAGGATACCGCACTGTACTGGATTTTCCTCCATGATCGTAACAGTTGGTTTCTGAATTTCTGGCGGGTAGTCACCGATGAAAGTTATACGGCTCTTTAGAAGGAACTTTGGTATCTTTACTGTGGGAGCTTCCTTCTTTTTCGGGATTGTAACCTTTTTCAGTTTTATTGTTCCGAACTGGACTTCCTCCTTCGGTTCCATGTAAGTCAGCTTTGTTGATTTAAATTCTTTTCTCTCGATCTTCTGAGGTACGAGTTTTTGCAACTCAACGGGCAAAGGTTTCTTTTCTGTCTTCTTTTTCGATGGTTCCCACTGGATTTTCTCTGGCATGGGCTCGAGAACTGGTCGTTCGTATTCAGGCTCGACCCATTCCTCGTAATCAGCCTTCTGTGGTACGGGCTTCTTCTTTTTCTTTTTCGATGATTTTCTTTCTACAACTTCTTCCGCTGGTTTGATCTCTGGAGTTTCTTCGACGGGTTTTTCAACCGGAACGATTTCCTCCTTGGGAGCATGGCCATTCAGTTCTTTCTCCACTGGCTTCTCTTCCTCAGGCACCTTCTTCTTTTTCTTAGGAGCCTTGGCGAGAGGAACTTCAGTTACTTCGACCTTTTCTTTTTCTTTTTCCTGCAGTGGCACAGCTTCCTTCTTCTCAGGCTTCTCGTCTTCCGGAAGTTCTTCGGTAACGGTTTCAGTAATCACCTCAGTTGTTTCGATACTTTCCTTTGGCAGTACGGTCTTGTCTGCCTTCTCTTTCTTCGGTTTCTTAACCTTGATTTCCTCTACCTGCTCCTCTTCTTTTTCAATCTCTGCAACAGTTTCCTTCTTCGGTTTCTTGGGAGCCTTTTTAGTCTTGACTTCCGTAACCTTAGCCTCCTCTGGGATATCCTCCGTAGGCACAGCTTCCTCCTCCTTCGGTTTCTTTTCCTCGGGAAGTTCTTCAGTTGTAATTTCAGAAACTACCTCAGTTGTTTCGATACTTTCCTTTGGCAGTACGGTCTTGTCTGCCTTCTCTTTCTTTGGTTTCTTAAGCTTGATTTCCTCTACCTGCTCCTCTTCTTTTTCAATCTCTGCAACGGTTTCCTTCTTCGGTTTCTTGGGAGCCTTTTTAGTCTTGACTTCCGTAACCTTAGCCTCCTCCGGGATATCCTCCGTAGGCACAGCTTCCTCTTCCTTCGGTTTCTTTTCCTCGGGAAGTTCCTCAGTTGTAATTTCGGAAACTACCTCAGTCGTCTCGATGCTTTCTTTAGGCAGTATGGTCTTATCTGCTTTTTCTTTCTTTGGCTTCTTAGTTTTTATTTCTTCCACCTGTTCCTCTTCTTTGTCAACTTCCTCGACGGTCGCCTTCTTCGGTTTCTTGGGAGCCTTTTTAGCCTTGACTTCCGTGACTTTAGCTTCCTCTGGGACATCCTCCGTGGGCACGGCCTCCTCTTCCTTTGGTTTTTTCGTGACTTCCAATTCTTCCGGTACCATTTCCGTAATCACCTGAGTTACTTCAATGCCCTCGCTCGGAATAATAGCTTTCTTGGCCTTCTCCATCTTCGGCTTGTGGATAACGATCTCCTCGATGACTTCCTCGGGCACACCATCCTCTCGAGTAACAGCCTTCTTCTTTTTGATTACAGTTTTCGTTGGCGTATCGGTGACCTCAACGATTTGCTGTTCCTCCATAAACGTAGTCTCTTCGATTGGCTTCACGATTACCTCTTCGACGATTTCCTCCGGCACATCCTGCTTCACAGACCTTCTACGTTTCTTGATGGTCATTGTCGTGGGAGTTTCCACAGTTTCAATTATTTCCTCCTCTACAGCATCCGGCGCATGCCTGACTTCAGTTACAGTGATCTTTGCAGTCTCCAGTTCATCGACGAGGGGTTTAGCCTTTTCCTTAGCAGGTTTGTGCAAAACGATCTCTTCGATGACTTCCTCCGGTATACCATCTTCTCCGGTAACGGCAGTCTTCTTCTTGATAACTTTTTTCGTTGGTGTTTCCGTGATTTCGATTATCTGCTGTTCCTCCATGAAAGTTTGTTCCTCCACTGGTTTTATAACGACCTCCTCTACTATCTCGTCCGCCACATCCTTTTTCACAGATTTCCTACGTCTCTTGATAGTAAGCTGCTTCGGAGTTTCCACGGTTTCAATTATTTCTTCCTCCACAACAGTTTCTTCCGGAGCTTGTTCCACAACGATTTCCGTAATCTTTACTGTATCGAGTTCTTCCACGATGGGCTTCGCTTTCTCCTTCTTCGGTTTGTGAATGACAATCTCCTCGACTACCTCCTCCGGCACGCCATCCTCTCCCGTTACAGCCTTCTTCTTCTTGATGATTGTTTTTGTCGGAGTTTCCGTGATTTCAACGATCTGCTGTTCTTCCATGAACGTACGTTCCTCTACTGGCTTTATCACCACCTCTTCGACGATCTCGTCGGCCACATCCTTTTTCAGCGACTTCCTACGTATCTTGGTTGTTCTCTTAGTCGGTGTTTCCACAGTTTCGATTACCTCCTCCTCTTCTACAACGATCTTTTCTTCCGGGCCCTGCTTGACGTCCGTTTTCGTAATCTTCGCTCTCTCAAGTTCTTCGACGATGGGCTTAGCTTTTTCTTTCTTCGGCTTCTGAATGATAATCTCTTCGATGACTTCCTCGGGCACTCCGTCCTCCCTCGTAACCGCAGTCTTCTTCTTGATAATCTTCTTCGTCGCCGTTTCCTTAACTTCCACAATATGTTGTTCCTCCATGAGAATGGACTCTTCGGCAGGTTTCTCAATTATTTCCTCGACGATTTCTTCGGGTTTGCCCTTCTTCGCTGGTAACTTTTTCCTGATCGTCCTCGACGTTGGTGTCTCTACTGTTTCGATTATTTCCTCTTCTTCCACGACGACGACGACCTTTTTCTCCGGCGCTCGCTTGACATCCACCTCGGTTATCTCGACAGTCTCAACTTCCTCGACGACAGGTGTAGCCTTCTGCTTCTTGGCAGTTTCTGTGACAATTTCTTCGATGACTTCCTCGGTAACATCGTCCGTCGATGTTTTGGGCTTCTTCTTGACCGGCTTGGGCTTCTCTTTAACCTCTTCGACGATTTCCTATGTGTCATACATATTCTGATTAATACGACTCTTATTCCGACCGACGAGAAAACAGGTAGAAAATTCTCCTCACCTCTTGTACGGTTTCCTGGGTGATACCTGTGCAAGCAAATGAGTCGATTAATAGTGGAAAATTTCTATGAAGTATCCGACATAGCCGACAAAAAAAGCAACAATAGGAATGTCTGATGCTTATGAGTACAATAACACATATTTGGAATTGTCGTAGTGCCAGGTCGTATCGTAGATATGTCTCTGTTTAGTTTCGACTGTAGTATAGTGCGATAGTTTAAGTATATATAGTAATGAACAATTACAGTATAATATGTATAGTAAAATAATAGGTAGTAGTATAAGTAGTATCTGACAAGTAGGCTCACCTTCTGGACCCCGCTCGACATCTCTAGACTGTTTTGGTTTTTTGTGTTTCGGTTTGTCGTGTGATTTTGGTGTAGTGTCTTCGATTTCATCGGTTATCGTAGTTATGGGTTCTTTACCTTCCTCTTCGACGGTCACCACTTCGGTTACCTGCTCTTTACCGTCACGTTTCTTCACTATACGTTTCTTGTGTACTTTGGCCGGTTTTCCTTCTTCCGTTACCACCGTCGATACCGTCACTCTCTCCGTCACCTCCTCGACGATCTTCGGCTCTATGGCCTCTGGTTTCTCAACAGGAAGATCGACTTCTTCGACTTCCTCGAATGTTATCGTAGTGACGGGCTGCTCGCCTTCCTCTTCGAGAGTAATCTCTTCGGTGACTCGGGGTTTATCTTTGCCACGTTTCTTCGTGGTTCTTGTCTTTGTAACTTTCTTCGGCTTCTTGCCAGGCTCTTCGCGAATTTCTTCGGTCGTCACTGTCTCAACAGTTTCAACCACGTCCACGTCACGAGGAGTAAACTTTATACCGTCGTCGTGATCTTTCTTCTTGTCTTCGGGCTTGTCTTCCTTCTTCCAAGGTTTCAGTTTTATTTCTTCAGGTCGTTCTTCGGGCTTGTCACGTTGAGGGATTCTGAATTTGTGCTCAGGCTGTTCTTCAGGCTCTTGTGGTTTAGGCACTCCGGGGATTATAGGAACTGTTTCTGTTTCAGGAGTTGGCTTCGCCTTTTTGGACTTTGGATGTTTTTTAGCGGGCTTGTCTTTCTCGGGTTTCTCTCTGTCAGGGAATTCTGGAATCTCGCACTCTTCGAGATCAACCTCGCTCGATGGCACGTCGTAAGGCTCAAACGGTTTTAGTTCTGGATATTCTTTCTCCTCTTTCGGCTCTTTATTTTCCTGCTTCGGCTCTTTCTTCTTTTTCATTGTCTCCGTTTCTTCCGGCTCTTCCGTCGTTTTCTTGGGAACCTTCTTCAGTGTTACTTTCTGGTCCTCGGGTTCTTCTTTGGACGGTACTTTGCCTTTGCCGATTTTCAATTTCTCGGGGTGTTCTTCCTCGGGCTTCTTTGGCTTTGGTTGCCTCTCGTACACTGATTTGTCCTCTACCTTCTCCAGTGGAGTCTTCTTCAATTCCTCAAATTCCAAGTCTAATTTCTCTAAATCTAACAGCTCCTTTTTCGTTGGTTTGGTAGTTTTACGCTTTGTTTTCTTGATCTTCAGTGCATCCTCCATGTTTCGAGATAGTATACCCGATTGCACGTAATTGGGTTCGACCTCAGTAATCGCCGGATATTTAATACCGGGAGGCCATTCGTGCGCTGTTATGCGACTGCGCAACATAATCTTTGGGAACTTGTCACGTTTGCTAGTTTCCTTGGGCTTCTTCACTACCGCTGCCTTCTTTAACTTGATTTGAGCGAATTCTGGGGCTTGAGGCTCACCCATTTTCAATTTAATTGGCTTCTGTTCTTTTCTTTCGATCTTCATCGGCTGTGGCTTCAATTTTTCCTTGATTTCTTTAGTCTTCTCTATTTCCTCAGGAGTTTTTTCGACCAGTGACTCTTGCTTTTCCTTCGGGACCTTCTTGGGCTTCTTTTTCGGCTCAGGGATGTCGAGTTTGTAGTCTTGTACGACCGGGATTTCGTCCTCGGGCACTTCACTGATCGTTGTGACCGGTTCTTTACCTTGTTCTTCCACAGTGACCTCCTCGACAACCTTCTTATCCTCTCCACGTTTCTTGACGAGCTTTCGTTTCTTAATGACCTTTCTTGGTTTTCCTTCCTCCGTTACTTCGGCCGTTACTGTAATTTCTTCACGAGTAGCCTTGATAACTGTTGGCTCGATTGATTCTTCCAGCTCCGGCAATTCCGAGATCTCTTCGTCCTCCACGATCTCTTCAGTAGGCACCACAGTCCTAATTGTAACTGGAGCCTTGCCAGTTTCCTCAACGGTAACTTCTTCAGTGACTTCAGGCTTCTTACCCTTCTTTCTACGTATCGTCTTTACTTTCGTCACCTTCGTCGGTTTTTTGTCGGGAGTCTCTTGAACTTCTTCAGTAACAATCGTGTCTACAATTTCCACTCGATCTGGGAGTGGCAAATCTTCAACAACTTCAGTGATTTCGATTTCCTCGGTTGCCTCGGTCGGTTTCTTTAGCTTCCTCTTTGGCTTTTTCTTCTCAGTTACTTCAGGGACAACAGCGTCTTCTTCCACTGGAACATGTTCTTCCTCGACCTCTTCTGGTTTCGATTCTTCGACGTCAGCTGGTTTCGCCTTTTTGGGTTTTTTAACCTTCTTCGTCTTAACAGATTTTGGCAGAATTTCTTCCACCTCTTCTGTCGGAACCTCACGTACGGTTATCACTGGTTCTTGACCCTCTTCTTCCACAGTTGTTTCCTCGGTCACTCGAGGCGCTTTGTCCGGTTTCTGGACAATAGTACGTTTCTTAGTTGTTTTCTTTGGCTTCCGCTGAGGTGTCAATTCTTCAATTACTGTGGTTTCGCAAGTTACGACCTCCGGCATCACATCCTCAATTTCTTCGAGAGGCTTGGTTGTTTCTTCGAAGATGACACTCTCGTCTGGATGCTCAACGACAGTGGTCACCGGTGCTTGTCCAGTTTCCTCGATAGTAGTCTCCTCTGTGACTTTTTGCTTGTCTCCCTTTCTTCGCACGACTCTTTTCTTCACGATCTTTTTCGGTACTCCTTGGTGCGTTATTTCTTCGGTAATAACCACTTGTTCGCGTACTTCCTCGATTTCAGACGGAGTGGCTTTGCCGAAAGTTGGCAAAACTTGAGTTATCTCGTCCAAAAGTATCTCCTCCACCGGCTCCTCGAGCACAGTCGTCACCGGAGCTTTTCCTTCTTCCTCCACAGTTACTTTTTCGGTGACCCTCTGTTTCGTGCCCCTCTTCTTGACGATACGTTTCTTAATAATCGTACGAGGCTTGCCCTTGTTCGTCACCTCTTCCGTAACAGTAATTTGCTCCGTGACCTCGACTTCTTTTGGTTCCTCGACGTCGGGATAGAATTCTGAGACTTCCTCCTCGTCGACATGTTCCTCGGTAGGTTCATCGACGACGAAAGTTACCGGAGCCTTGCCCTCTTCTTCCACAGTTATTTTTTCTGTCACCCTTTCCACACTGCCACGTTTTGTCACCTTCTTCTTCTTGGTGAACTTTTTCGGCTTACCCTCGGGAGTTACGGATTCCGTGACTTTCACTTCGTCGCGTACTTCCTCCACAACCCTAGGCTGTTCTTCCCGATCGATTTCGTCAGGAACGTCTTCCAAAATCTGCTCGGTAACGGTCTTTTGCGGGGCTTTTCCGACTTCCTCGACTGTAACTTCTTCAGTGACTTTCTGTTGCCTTCCTTTCTTTTTTATCAGCCGTCTCTTCGTTGTCTTCTGCGGGCGTCCCTCTTTCGTAATCACCTCTGTGACAGTAACTTGTTCGGTCGTCTCCTCGACAAGCGATGGCATTTCTTCGTCGACGATTTCCAGCGGTGAGTACGTTTCTTCGTCAATGATTTCCTCATCGGCTGTCTCGGTGTGCAGGACTATGGGAGCTTGTCCTTCTTCTTCAACCACCTCGTCCTCGATCACCGTCTGCTTTTTACCTTTACGCTTTACAGTTCGCTTCTTCGTCACTGTTACGGATTTGCCTTCGTTGGTGATGATTTCGCTGACGGTAACCAATTCGCGGACTTTCTCGGGCTCGACGCCTTCGACGACTCGTTGTTCCGAAGGTAGGGATGGAATTATTTCGTCAGAAAGTATCTCCTCTACGGGATGTTCGACGACAGAGCAAACCGGCGATTTCCCGTCTTCCTCCACGGTCGTTATTTCAGTAATCTGTTGTTTCGTTCCCTTTCGCTTTATTATACGTTTTTTCGTGACCTTCCTCGGTTTCTTTTTAGGTGTTTTAATTATTTCCTGAGTCGTTATGGTCTCGATAATTTCGGGAGCGTTCTCGTAGTCCTTGTCAGAAGGTACGAATTTTATGGTATCGTCGTAAGGTTTTTCCTTGTCCTCTTTCTTCACAGGCTTCTTCCAAGGTTTGAGCTTGATCGTTTCCGGCTCTTCCTCGGGCTTAGGACCTTGACGAATTTTGAACTTGCGCTCGGGTGTTTCTTCATCCTCCTTTGGCTTTGGTTTTCCAGGAACGATGGGGATTTGTTCGGACTCTTGCTCCGCGCTCTTTGGCTTGCGCTTCGGTTTCTTTTTAGCGTCAGGCTTTTCTGAAACATCGGGAATTTCTTCCTCTTCCAAAGGTTCACGTTTTTCCAAATCTGTTTCGAAAGGTTCTATGTCGTATGGTTCGAACTTTAAGCTGTCCGGTGAGTCACCCACATCCTTAGGTCCCTTTTTGTCTCTCGTGATCTTTTCCGGTTTCTTGCCAGGTTTCAACTCCATCTCGTCCTTCGGTTTATTTTCAGGGATTTTCTTTAGATGAACTTCCTCAGGACCCACCTCACCTTCTCGCGGTTTGCCTTTGCCGATTTTAAGTTTTTCGTCTGGCTTCTTCTCGGGTTTGTCAGGTTTGGGCTTTCGTTCGTAAGGCATCTTTTCCGGCATCTCTTCCAGAGGAACTTTCTTCAGTTCATCGAATTCGGTATCAAGTTTTTCCAGATCTGTTTCATCACGATCCGTGGGTTTGAATTTCTTTTGCTTTATCTTTTTCAATTTTAGAGCTTCCTCCATAGTGTGGGAAAGTATTCCGTTTTGTACGAATTGAGGTTTTAGGAGAGTAATTTTCGGACGACGTATTCCAGGAGGCCAGTCGAAGAATGTGACACGACTACGCAGTAAAATTTTCGGGAACTTGTCTTTCTTGCCATCCTTTCGTTTGACTATCGGAGCTTTCTTGAGTTTTATCTGAGCAAATTGTGGTTTTTCTGACTCTGGCTTGCTAATTTTTAGTTTTGTTGGCTTAACCTCGGTGATCTCAACATTGACACGTTGTGGCTTCAGTTTGGCCTTCAATAGTGCAATGTCTTCGGGTGATTTGACGTCCTCCGGTTTCTGTGGCTTTTTCTTCTTGATCACCTTGGAAGGCTTCTTTTGTTGATCCTTGACTTCAGGCACCTCATCAATATCTTCCACTGGCAATTCTGTGACCGTGACTACAGGAGCTTTACCATCTTCCTCCACAGTTTGTTCTTCAGTTACTTGTTGTTTCTTACCCTTTTTGCGAATGACTTTCTTTTTGGTAACTTTCCTGGGCTTGCCTTCTTCCGTTGTTTCCTGTGTAACGGTTACTTCTTCGCAAATTTCTTCGCGTTCAGTGGGTTTCTCAAAATCGCCTACCGATAGAGGCTCGAGAGTTTCCTCGAGAATATTTTCTTCGGAAGTTTCAGACAGCACTGTTGTAACAGGAGCTTTTCCTTCCTCCTCGATTGTTTGTTCCACAGTCACTTGTTTTTTCTCGCCCTTTTTACGAATGATCTTCTTTTTCGTTATTTTTCTGGGCTTTCCTTGCTCAGTAGTATCCTGAGTAACCGTAACTTCCTCGCGAATTTCTTCGCGTTTCGTAGGTTTTTCGAATTCTATAGCTGGTACAGGTTCAATAGATTCTTCGGAGACATATTCTTCTTCGGGCTTAGCTAGTACTGTTGTTACAGGAGCTTTGCCTTCTTCCTCGATCGTCTGCTCTTCCGTAACCTGTTGTTTGTTGCCCTTTCTACGAATAATTTTCCTCTTTACTATTTTTCGAGGCTTACCCTGTTTAGTAGTTTCTTGTGTAACAGTTACTTCTTCGCGAATTTCTTCGCGTTCTGTAGGTTTACCAAATTCTACTAACGGTAGAGGCTCGGTACTTTCGTCAGGAGTATACTCTTCTACAAGCTTAGCTAAAATCGTTGTCACTGGTGCCTGGCCTTCCTCTTCGACGGTCTGTTCCTCAGTGACCTGTTGCTGTTTGCCCTTTCTACGGATGATTTTCTTTTTTGTGATCTTTCTTGGTTTGCCTTGATTGGTAGTATCTCGAGTCACAGTCACTTCTTCACGGATCTCTTCGCGTTCTGTAGGCTTGCCAAATTCCACCGCTGGCAAAGGTTCAGTGGTTTCCTCAGGAATATATTCTTCTTCAGGCTTCGCTACTACTGTTATTACGGGAGCTTTTCCTTCTTCCTCAATCGTCTGCTCTTCCGTAACCTGCTGTTTCTTGCCCTTTCTACGAATAATCTTCTTTTTCGTGATCTTTCTTGGCTTGCCTTGTTTGGTAATATCTTGGGTCACGGTGACCTCTTCACGGATCTCTTCGCGTTCTGTGGGCTTGCCAAATTCCACCGCTGGCAAAGGTTCAGTGGTTTCCTCAGGAATATATTCTTCTTCAGGCTTCGCTACTACTGTTGTTACCGGAGCTTTTCCTTCTTCCTCAATCGTCTGCTCCTCCGTAACCTGCTGTTTCTTGCCCTTTCTACGAATAATTTTCTTTTTCGTGATCTTTCTTGGTTTGCCTTGTTTGGTAATATCTTGGGTCACGGTCACCTCTTCACGGATCTCTTCGCGTTCCGTAGGCTTACCGAATTCTATCGTTGGCAAGGGTTCAGTAGTTTCCTCAGGAACATCTTCCTCCACAGATTCAGCGAGCACTGTTGTAACTGGAGCTTTTCCTTCCACTTCGACTGTTTGTTCTACAGTCACGTGTTGTTTTTTGCCCTTTCTACGAATAATTTTCTTCTTCGTGGTCTTTCTTGGCTTGCCTTGTTTGGTAGTATCTTGGGTCACAGTTACTTCCTCACGAATCTCTTCACGTTCTGTAGGTTTACCGAATTCTACCGTTGGCAAGGGTTCA
>JAPYZD010000109.1:0-130853 GCA_030522725.1 Ichneumoninae sp. B BG-2022a | reverse complement strand
ATTGATTCCTTAGTACTTATGAGTGAAATATTTACCTTTTTATCCAAAAGTTTATTATTTGCAACTTCTGATACTTCATCTTGCGGGAATGTCTCTAAACTCTCCATTAATAAATCTTTAGTTGCAAACTCATCAGTCGTACATGATAGTTTTAGATTTTTATCATTGTAAAACACGGCCCAATACTCTTGCTTGTGATTTGGGGAAGATTTGCTCGTTGTTGATGGTGATGGATAGATGGTGTTTTTCAGAGGATAAAAATTCAATTTTCGATGCGTTGAATTTACCACCCCAAGCAAAGATGGCTTTGATCACAGCGTCGATACTTGTTTGGAGTGAAAAAATATTAGAGGCAAAGAGTGAGATATCGTCTGCGTAGAGGTTGAGTTGAATGGGGTAATTGTGTTTGAGATTTTTTATTGATTGCTGTGAAAGATTCATAACACAATTAAAAAGCCATAGTGATAAAATACCGCCTTGTGGTACTTTAGTTTCGATTCTTATCAGTTGATTTGCAGTTATTGGGACGACATAACCGATTCTGGGAGCGAGAGTTACTCGGGAAACCAATGGAAATAATTGGCTAAATTTCGACCCAATAACTTCTCCAAGGAAAGCAATAACATAAGCACGGAGCATGGAATTAAATGCTTTGGAGAGGTCGAGGAAGCAGGCATTATGAAGTTTAGATAGGAATATTTTTGTTCGTAGGAGATGCTGGAGACAGCCTAATTGTGGTGTAAATCCGAATTGATCATCGAATTTTAGGAATTCTGGGGTAAAGCTTTAAGTATTGAATTTCGTTTATCCTGGATCATTATTGGGCAAATTCCTCCATCTGGCTTCGGAATGACGTGTAAAATGGCGTTGAGGCTGAGCCGTATGTGAGGGGTCAGGGATATTAGTGTTGTATTTTTTAAAAAGCTCCAAATTTTTGAAGGTATGGAGTGAAGTTGGACGCGGTTTTTTCAAAATTTATTGATATCTTGTAAATTTTCGTAATCAATGTTGGATAAATCACTTGGATTGGCGTTGATAGATCGCTCACGAATGTTTTTTAAAAAAGGACGGGGTCGTTTTATATGTGTGCCGAGGGTGTGGTATCCAATATTTTGGAGGAGAAGGATAGGATCTTGCAGCGGTGAATTAGAAAAATTTCCAAGGAATTTTTCAAGATGGCTTTGACAACTAAGTTTCGACCAAGAGATGAGATGAAATGGATTTGTGCGCTTAGTTTTTTTTAATAGTTTTAGTATAACAGGCTGATGATCAAAAGTTGTTTTTTTTATTGAGATGTCGGGGTTCTAAGTAAGCGGAGTTATGTAGATATCCAGTGTGGTGGGTTGACAGTTGGGGCGACGGTGAGTAAAATCTGATTTTATTATTTTTATATGATCTATGCACCAATTTTGGAGTACTGAATATCATTTAGAGCTGTGGGGTGCGTTAATGTCGCCAGTGATGATGGTTGAGTTATTTAAATAAGTTTTTAAGATATTTAAGCAGCTTTCCATAGAATTGAGGTCTCAATTGTTGTGCGGTGATATATAAGTGGCTAAGATTGTGGTTGAGCGGCCTTGAAATGAAGAGATTTTTGTGATTGAGAAGTCGTTGTTGTTACAGATTGGAGTGAAAGTATATGGATATTTATTGTGGTGGATTATAGCTGAGCCGCCTTGGAATTTTGGGGATGAGTTTTGTAGAGTGAAGTTTGGAAGTGATGAAAAATTATTAAGGGGGATGGTGGAATTTCCTTTACTTAGGATTATAAGTTGACCGTCATTTTCTGATAAAAGTTGAGTCGCAATTACAGCCTTTGCGGGAGTGAGTGGGCCCATATTCCAGAGAATAATTTTTAGATTTGGGCGGCTTAATTTTGCGAAATCTTTCGGTTTTGGAGTATTTTTTTCATTTCCTGGGTTAGAGGTGGCTGCATTTCTATTGGTAGAAGAGAAATTCTAGCTTGAATTATGGTGTTTTGGTGGAGAATCCTTGTGCAGAAGATCAATTTTTAGGCTGCATAGATTTTTTTGCGAATCATGTAGCGTAAAATTGCAAAAATCAATTAAACAGAATTCCCGTTGCGGCGGGCATAAGCTTAGCAGGGTATAATATGGAGTCCTATCTCTGATAATAGCTGGTTTAGAGCTTTCTCTTAATCTGTGGAGATTAGGAGCTCCATGCGCCGAGAATGAGGAAAGTAGAGAGAGAGTGAAAATATGTTGCGTGTTTTGAGGAGTTCCCGCCATTCTGAAGATGGTTTATTATTTATATGGGCGATTCTTTAAATCTATACGTGAATGAGGTCATGGTGCTGAGGAGGGGAAGTTTTGGTCGTAAAACTTTGGAGTGATGGTGAAATTGTGGTGGGTTTGGGAGGGGGGGAGAGTTTGTTGAAGTTTAGAGAGTGTAGGTATCTTGGGTCCGCCCTATTAATAATGTTCACGCAGACTAAGGAGCGGAGCTCAGGAGCGCATCCCGAAAAATTGTTTTCGGGGTGGTTGTTGAAGGACTTTTGGTTGAAGTAGTTTTGGTTGAGGAAGTTGTGTGTGGTAGAGTATGAGAGGAATTGGGTGTGAAGGAGAGCGTTGGATGAGAGGGTTGAGAGGGAAAGATAAGATTAGATTTGAGGGAGGATTTTGTCTTTATCTTGGATTTAGAGGTTGCGGTGGATATCGTGGGATGTTGAGGTATAGGAAAGCTTGTGGGTAGAAATTGTAGATTTTTTTGGTGTTGTGGTGGTTTAAATTTATCAGGGTGGTAAGTAGATCTTTCCGGTCTTGGGTAAGAAGTTTTACGGTAGATATCAATTTAAAAATTGCGGAATGAAGATTCTTTATTTCTGTAGTGAGATTTGTTAGGTCAGGGGTATGTTGTAAGAATTCAATAACAGTAATGATGTAGTCTTGGGCACAGCGATACCGTTTTTTTGAGCGGAGGATGCTATCATCAAATTGAGACATGGTGAGATAGCTAGGTAGGAGTTGTGTTGTACGTACTGGACCTGGCATGGAGATCTGATCACAGATAACTGAGCCAGGCTCAGCAGGCACAGATATCAAATTAGCTGTCTCGTTATGAGTAGCAGGTTTTGAAAAGTCGCTGCAAGGACAGGAAGATTCTTCATTTAAACAAAGGTCAATTGGCGCTGAGATCATCGTAAATAAATTTTGTAGGTTGATGCAATAGCACAAAAAGTATATTTGTCTCAAACAAAAACAGTATACTGATCAGGAAAACCAGCAATCAAGATTTTCCAGCTTGTCTCCGAAGCCAATACTCATTGATTATTTATATGATTTACTTCAGAGCTTGGAAAAAATCTGATGCATTCATAAAACATGACCCTTATTAGTTAAAACCGTTTTAATTCTTTTACTATTTTCGTCCTCAGCTGCATATACTCTGGCTAAGGGTTGAGGATTTATCCCATGTATTCGTAACAAATCCTCTATAAATAACGATTCATCGACGATCTCTTTAATCATTGTAGTCAGAAAATTCCTCCGTATTTCATGTTTAATAACTATAGGTATTGAGCTAAATAATACCTGTCTTAATCTATAATCAGGGACTATTATCTCAATTTTTCTTCTATTGGCTACTCTTAAGTATCTAATGGTTATTAATTTTACCCATTGCATCGCTTGACGCACCGTTGGATGTTTTAATTTATTGAAGAATTTTTTTTTGACCTCATATATGTAATTAGAATTAGGGAATAATTTTATAATTACTGAGTCAATTAACTCCTCATGCAATTATATTTTTACTATATCTCCAATATCTCCAGCTATTGTAGGTTCTGCGGCTAAATCCAAGACATATTTAAACAATTTTACACATAATTGCTCCTTCTTGACTCGTCTGGCGGCCATATCAACCAAATCTTTTATATTTTTCTCATTTACCGGGTCAAAAAGCTCGATACAATGTATGGGAATTGTTTGCAATTATGAATAAAATTATTTGTTGATTCTGCCAACATCATCATCAACAATGATCCTGGTTTGGAAACCAATTAAATTGTTATTTATTGTTTAACTTAATTTCGTTTACGCCCGATTTACAGCGTATCAATTGATGATAATGTTTGAGGGAGTTACAGAATTAATAAATTAATTATTAAAACCATGTGATTCTTATCGTTTCCCACCCGTCAGTGACCGGCAATAATATTTAAATTTAAATAAATATTATCATGTACCAACACGAGTCACGAAACACTTAATTCATACAATATGTCATTATAAATGGTCTGGTAGCTGCGAAGTAGATCATGAATAGATTCATAATAGAGTTGAGAAGGAACAGAGCAAAAGCATGGAAATTAGAATATTAGAAAATCTTTTATAAAACTAATGCTAATTAGCTAATATTTAGGAGAACTGGTATCAGAGGAGAGCACGATAGTACATTTCCAAGATAAGAGTGTGTTTGTATGGTGGTTCATACGTTGGAGTAATAAGCAGAATGTCGAGGTATTGAGACCAAGTGATTGTATTGATGATATTGAATCAGCTAAAATATAAGTATTGAGAATCAAAGGAGAATCAAAATAAAGATTATGAAAAAGGGTCAGGAAAGGATAGCTATGTGTCATGAAGAAATACGTGGAAAATCGGACGACAAGGTTTCTTCTTAGTGGAAAAGGAAGATAATAAAAAAAAATGTTTTTGTAAGTATTAGAGCACAACAGAGCGCACAAAAGCACATGAAAGCTTCAGACGGGTGCATGGTCCCGATTCCGACACCCAAGGGACTAGCAAAGCTCTGTTTGTCTGTATGTGTTAACAAACTTGTATCTTTTAAGAAAAAGCGGATCTTGTAAGAAATTTTAAAAGATAGTTAAAAACTTAACTTAACCTAATATAGAAACTAACTTTTGCGGTGAAATAAACATCGCTTAAATTAAATATAAATATAGAATTAGACCTGAGCAAGCATATTTTTCATGTAAAGATGTGATGATACATAGTTCAAAACCTCAAACGTCTTAGTCAAACTAATCTTATCCAGCATCATCATTCATTTATAATAACTAGCTAAACTCTTAACCCGACGCCGACAAATTTACCTTGCTATCAGAATGCTAAATGAATCTTAAATTTCATATTGGTAGAGGTCACGGAATTTTTTTCAACTGAGAGAAGTAATAAAGAAAAAAAATCATATACTTTGAGATTAACTGCATATTTTTTGACGAAAGGTCCTCTCGGATTGGGCAAAGACCAAACAATTTAAGGTGTCAACATTCCTTACCATACAATTGCATCTTTATATCCGTTAAACGCTGCGTGCATGCTCTCGTGAATGTTTTTAGGAAAGTTGTTTTTAATTGCACAATCGTGACCCGAATTTAGGAGAATTTTCCTCAAAATGCGAGCTAGGATCAAACGTCAACCTGTTATATATAGTCAAACTCAAACTATCAACCTGGTATTTACTCTCAATATAAATACACATTATACACTTTTCTTATGAAGTTTAATTTACACACCCATAAATACACTAAAAGTTTCAATTCACGCGGAAATATGCTTATTTTAAACAATCGGCATTCAAGCGTACATAGCTCCCACAAGTATGAACATGACATATATTTGCACTTGTATAGTGTCAAACTTAGACGAATTTGTGAATATTTATCCTTTAATGTGTAATTCTATAGATGAAAAGCTTCAAAATCACGTGCATATGTAATCTCATTATTCTCATCCTAAACTAAAAATCTATTTTGGGCTACCCACTCAGCGTTTCATCCTGAAGCACAAATAATTGACACACCAAAACTCCGACATAGATGTGTAAGTGGAGTGTTTCAAATTATGCATTAAAGATAATTGGTAGATCAACAAACAGCACAAGTACCAAAAGATGAGTCCGGATGATGCAGAAATATAGAAAACTTTAAAGTGGACATGATACTTAAGATACTTCAAAAGAATTTAGATTTTCAGCGAGAAAAATTTGGTGTTGAAGTCAAAACGAGGTAATCCACGAAATAATTCATTTATAAACTTCCTATTAATGTTCTGTGCATGCTCTCGCTGTTAAATTTTGTAGAATAAATAACTTGGGTTGAATCAGGAACTCAGAACTAAGAACCTCATATGTATTCACACAGTCAAATTTCAAACCTTACTGTTGATTTTATGCCCTCATTTCAATCATTAGAATGTGCTTTACCTATGCTGACTTAAGTTGATTAATTCATAACTAAACCGATACATTTAACACCAATTATTTACGCTATCTTCCTCTCTTCATTGCATTACATGTGCATAAGCAATCCTACGTAGGCGAATGCAATTTGCAAGTCCGCATCTTTCATGTCAGACTGCACGACTAAGGTTGAGAGTTGTATAAATATTGGTATTTTATGTCTATTTCTGGTGCTATGAAAACTCAGTTTTCCACACGTTAATCCTAGTCCTATTTGTTAAAAATTATTTTTTCTGGGGTTTGGCCTAGTCTCCCGACTGAAATGCTAAATGACAATTAGATTGAAAGCATGCCGTTACTACACGCGCACTTCAAATATCCGTACCTAACACTAGTATCCATCTTGGGCAAATCGGAATGCGATTTAACCCTGATGTAGTGATAAAAGCTCAACTAGAAACATAGTGTTGAGACTGAATAAGTAAGTATTCCTGAAATTTATTGCTACTATTTCAACGTTCTTCAATTCCGAGAAAACAAACTGGAGTTACCAAGGCTTGCGCCTCCACCGTGGCTCGTGGCGGAGTCTTGCCGTTTTAATATATATTAGAAGGTACAGAAACTTTCATAATTAGCATCAAATATTTGATTTAATAATACGCCAGAAATTATTGCTTCGATTAATACAGATTAATCTATTACAAATATTACAAATCATTTTATACATGATTTAAGCTGTCTAGCATGTATCGCATCTATACGCAAATTTCTCCTCACAGATTTTACAATACGGTTTGAGATACATTCCGTATTCACGTATGCTGATACCAGTGCATTGCTAAAACAATTTGGATGAAACCCAGATAGATTCTAAAATGCAACATGTTTCGATTACACAGAACTCTGGAAAAAAAAGTTATTCAGAATAAAGTAGATTTAATGCCTGCTTGGCATAACGATAAAGTGACATAACTGATACTGCTATTAACGAGACAAAAGGCGAAACACTTAAGACACGTTTGTCAGGAGCACTGCCATTAAAGGGCATCCAAATCTTTTTTTTAGAACTATTTTCATTCGCGAATGAATCATCAAGATATCCGCAGTATACTGAAAGATGCTGGGATTGGATTTGCCCAAGTTGCGGAGTGCCTTGGTCTTGACGAGTTCTTCATTGCCTCTGTCCTATATGGCCAAGCAAGATTGTCAGTATATCAAGTTGAAAAGTTTTTCATCTTTCTGAACTCTAAAATTGATATGGGTGATGAAAGGCAACTGAGAGATCTTTCATGCTTAACTGAGGTGCCAGAAAGATATTTGCCAGCTGGAATAGAGAATGACCCTTTTTTTTATCGACTTCTGGAAATGATGCGCGTCTATGGTGTACCTCTCAAAGCCACTATTAATGAACGACACGGCGACGGAATATTGAGTGCGGTAGACTGCAAAGTTACCGTCAAAAGCTCGGAGTCTAATGGCGCAATAAGAGTTGCTTTGACTTTTGATAGCAAATTTTTGCCTTATCCTCAGTGGTAAAGGATTTCAAGGCAGCATCGAATGAACTCAGCTTCTGCTAATAAAATGCTTACTTTTAATGTTTCGGGGTTTTCTGACAGCTCTCACTTAATTTTTGTTCTTAGTTAAATATTTTGCCAGAGCCACAGAAAATTCAAATTTCCTCAAACAATCTTATATCTGGGTTTTGTCATACTATTTATGTCATTGTTGCAAATTTTTTGTCCATCCCAACTTAGGCTGCATTTTTCTAGGTTGCGTCATTCGTCGAAGGCATGCCGTAAATTAAGAAAATAGAATCGATTAGAGTCGCTATTAGTTAGACAAGAGTTAGATGAAACAGGTGGCTGAAACCTGATCATATATCAAGATTTATATTAGGCGAACCTTGACATTGAGTTGCAGTCGGAATTTGACACGCCCAATATTACTAAAGAATATTGCAATCTCCATTATGTCAACACCTCGAACTTATTTGGCTCAGTAGCAAAAAGAGACAAACCTATCTTCTGAGTCATTAGGTGATATCAGCTTAGTTCGCGTGAGTTGCCAAAAATGCATTCCTACCCTTACGGTCAAAATCACACAGGAACTCATGGCACAAAACAGAAACTCAGCAGTAAACTTTAGGTCGCAGTAAAGTCAAAGGATTGAAATTTTTAGAGATGAATTAGGACCCAAGAGCAGAATTTTATTCAAGAGGCTTTCTTGAGGCAGCATACATTGCTTTCTACTCTTCTTTAAGGCTAGTTAGCAATGAGAAGCCTGGCTTACCGAAGTACTTCTAACTGGCTTACATATTGAACTGCGAGAAGTTTTTGATTCCAGCCCTGCAAACGCATGATATAAGCGCCCATTAAATAAATCCAATGAGTTCAAAAATTATTTTAATAATTCAGATTCGTTTTCATAAAACCAGAAGAATCATCATTGAAAATAAGGTTCATGCATTCTATACTTTGTGGCCAGCTTGAGGATTTAATTGCGAGACGATCGATCTGTCGATGCCTTCGTCAATAGTCTATTCTCAAAGCCATTAAACAGTTTGAGAAAAGAACATTTAAGAACACCGGAATCAGTTTACCCTATATACATCTCTCATCGATGAGCGACCCTGCACGCAGTTTACCGGAAATATTCTAACATTGTTTCCACGAATCTCTTCAGTCAATGATCGAGCTGCGCGTAGAATATGTTTCAATTTGCGATGCAATTCTTGCGCCTGCAAATGATCAGAAAAATATGCTGATGAGAACTTTTTTTTTGTTTTACAAAGTACGTTCCTGTAGCTCACATTTGTTTCTTGCGAGTTCACTTTATCCAGTGGCGGCATAACACTTCCAGAAATGTCGTATATTTCTCCTTTAGCCACATACACAATATCTCCTGTTTTATCACGCGAAGGCGAATGTTGTTTGCTGTAAAGGAGACTATAAGGTCGCTATGCAAGACTGAAATATTCTTAGATTTAAGCTAGCGCAAGTTAAAGACTGAAACTCTCAATACGATACATAAATCACTCGTTTCAGCTTACACTTTCAAACTTGAAGGGTCGTCTCTCAGCTCATAAACGAGCTCTCTCTCTCTCATGGCGCTTGCGCTTGAAGCATGACTCCTAGTGCTCGTAGGGAAACTGTTAGTTCTTTCCAAAAGATTCTCGGTTCGCGACTTCAGCCTTTGGATTGACGTACCATGTGACTTATTCATTTGTGATGCCTTCGACATTATTCCTGCTTTTGTTGGGGCTTTGACTGCCGGAACGGTCAATTCTATGGCTTTCACAGGCGTATTATCTGCATGACTTACTCCATCGTCCTGATTCTTCTGTGTAATCGAAGCTGTGTTAAAGAATGACTCGTTACTACTTTTTATAGTTTCGTTCCCATCGTCGCCAGTTACGGCGGCGCGAAAAAATGAATTGATGGAACTTTTAGGTGGATTTGCATGAAGGTCAATCTCATGCGGCAAGCCGAGACTTCTCCTTGCTTGTACATCTTTCATTATCTTCGAAAGCTCAGCATGCAGGAATTTCAGCGAGAAACTGAGTATTTTGTCGACTTTCCGTGACCAGAAAAGCCATGCTTGTAAGCATAGAGACTCGAGAAGATAGTAATTAGGGGACACCAAATCTCTTACTTCACAGTATTCGCGGCGCCAATTTATGACAAGATTTCTGAATACACGTACGTAACGGAACTCATGTGCTACGGATGTTTATATACGGACACGGTTAAGCTGATCGTGTCTAAGAGAATAAAAATCATAGGCCATTAAGGTAGAGTTGATTTCATGCACAAAATTTCAATGAACAATATTAGAATTGAGGAACAAAGCCTCGCGTAACGGGAAACTTTCACAAATGTGGTGTCATATGACTTCAAAGCCTCAAATGGGCCAACATGAGTTATAAGTTTTAGCTGAACTTCTCAAGTGTGATTGTCTAGATATGCTAACATGCTTTCTCGGCTTTAAAGAAGCAGTCAGCTTAGCTTAAAATTTGAACGTTCATGATTTTTTTTGATGGTACATAGCTATCATATTTCTTTTGGCCAATAGAAGTAGTAGGAGTGACACACACATAGATATGAGCGCGGCTAATTTTCAAATAACGGCATTTTTGACGCTGTTATGATTATGATTGAAACTGCCATGGATACTAAATTTTTATTACCATGAAAAATCATTATTTCGAAATTTAGGCGAATCGCAAATTTACTAATGTTCGTGAGCTTTGGTTAGCATTGGCAAACGCTGTGGAGTTTCATTTCTTAAACAAATCGTGTTATATTCCGGCATTACATTACGCCTGATTCTGAACAATTAACAGTTGTTGATTCTACTCAAAAAAATCATCCACCTTTTCCCTGTATCATTATAGCCTTGTTTTTTGATATAATAAGTAGTTTTGATTTAAATGAGCCTGCACGACGAGAGCTTTTAATAACTCAGGAAATTAAACACCTGTCCTGTCATGAAGGAACTTCTTTAATTTTGCCCGTAATTCTTTAACTCCCCTTATTTGGAACAATCTCGAGATTATTTTGTTGATGTCAGATCAACGTGTTGTCTTGACAGAGATGAGAAAAGGTGAGTAGAATATTTTTTTTTTGTTCAATTTTACATTGACACTTGTCGACAATCTGATAGAGGCACAGTGAGCTGCTTTAATAGACCTGTAAGACTGTAGTTACGACTTGTTGCGACCCATGGAATGGGAACCACCTTATTGTCGATCCACACCTGAGCTGGTAAGCTAGTCTCTTCAACAGCGTCGGGTTGGTTATTTGTAACACATCATTGTTGATTATTGTGGGTCACTATAGATTCTTTTCATTTTATTTACACTACTTTTAAGTTTATCACCTCTTGCATATATAGATGTTCAATTAAAACTCTCGCAGAACCACTCAGAAGGCTATGATGATGAGGGATTTATCTCACCGTATCAGTAAGACACAATGTTTTACAATTATGAGCTAGGTCAACTCCCATGGTTTGTTTTGACTATAAATTCTAATTTCATAAGACAATTCTGGATGATATCACCGAATTCTTAAACCTCAAACCGGAAGATAACTTTTTGGAGTATGAAACGTAAATTTAAAGCTTTTATGTCTTGCTTTTTTCACTCTTCAGTATTGGTTCTTTCAGTGTCGGATGTGGCGATGGACGTGTGCTTAAAAGAGTTGCTGAGAAAATTCCCGAATGCAAATGTATGATTGAGAAATAACCTTATTGTTTGATAGCTACATGGTGGAGGGCTCTTCATTAAAATCTTAGGTATCGGAGTGGAATTGGATGAAATGCTAGTAAGATTAGCGAAGCAAAATTGTTCAAGTCATAAAGTACAAATAGTTATGGGCGACATTCTTGTTACCTCTACATTGTCTGATGCAACGGTGATGTGAGTTATACTTCAATCCATTAGTTCAGTTTCGCATACTTGATACCCGAGGGACTCTCCCGACTTTTTGAACATTGCCAAAAGCTGCAGCAAACTGCCAATTCAAGGCCACAAAGGCTCATAACTTACTTTTGGAGAATCCCTGGTTTAGTTCCTCAACGTGCAAACGACGATCTTCGGCTTTTTGAATATGAAATTGCATAAGTGTTATCAGGCCTCACGAAAAAGTAAATATATTCGGCTTATTAGGATTGATAGAATTTGGCTTCGCAGCAACGTGGTATTTTAAGAATTTGATTACCTGTTTTTAAGCACCTTATAATACAATATATCGCAGCAACTTAAAATTTCTACTGACAATGAAGCATAATGACAAGTTGTAATGCGAAGGGCTGACAACTTGGCACAGATTTATGAATGAATAGTTGTCTCGCTTCAATACCAATCTGCTGCTTACTCGAAAATAAATTCTGTACAACTCCTCAGAATGTAATTATGGCAAGCAAATTATCCAATTGAAGTTAATCTAAACATTGTTCGGACTAAGAGTAAGCCGGTGTACCAAATGCGGAAATTATTACAAATTCCCTTATCGTTAGTGCCTACTCCGTCTACTATAATACTTCATAGTTATTATAGCTGCCGCGCACTGAGTTAGAAATGAAGTGGACGCATCAATAGCAGAAAGATTTGAGGCTGTATGGTAAAGGTAGTATGAGTTGTTCGTTATTCGCAATACTTTGCAAATTTTAAAAATACCCGCATTGTGGTCTTTTGATCAAAACTCATTGAAAATTATTTGACTTTTGCAAAATTCCTAGTAACATTCACTTTTATGAGACAAAGATACGATTGTAAGCTTAGCTGTTGAGCAAGTCTAAAAATCATGAGCGAAGTCAATTTAACTGAAGGTTTGATTGCTTTCGCTTTATAAAATTTTCGAGTTTGCTGATACAGACTTGATCGTGAGAAATTATGAAGCTTGTCATTAATATATTATGTTTGCTGAAGCTTTCAAGAATCACAAGAGCTAAGAACAATTGTGATTATTCCTTTTTTTTCATTTCCTATCTTGATGTTACTGGTTGAAAGAAACAAGGAATATTCTCAAATATGCTTCGCTGTCCTCCAAAGTTGTTTCAAACTCAGTCAAGGCTTGAAAATGTGCTCATTAACTTGATTCACGGCTCCTTCATCAATGGAATCTCAAGAAGGGCAAATAGATGGACTTTTCTAACCGATGGTACTGAGATTTGTTCGAGGATCTGGTTGAAAGTATCCTGCACTGTTGCATCTTTTATCAAATACGCTTAGATAGATCATGATGTGATGCTATTTGAAGGAAGCTCTGGTGCCTGAATCCCTCAATGTCTATATTCCTCGTTTCACGAATCATCTCGTCCCCCTCATAATGCTCTTTTATTACCTTTTTTCATCATCTACAAAGCTTTTCACCTCGTCACCTTTCTCTACTTCGAGTTTAAATCTCCAATGCCTATGTCTTGTTGCATTACTCATAACTCAGATGTCTCTGAATGTCCGATGTATCTGGTGTTGGCGACTTAATGCTAATGTATCTGATACAACACTGGCGCGTTCCGGACCGGAAACTTTGCACTCAAAACTTTCGTGTAATTCCATTGTGCTAATATACTGCAACCTTTCTGGTGTGCCATGCCATAGCATTCTATCTTCTTTTTTAAGCCTCCTCTTCAACTTTTGGGCGCCGCTTTCCACGGTTTTCTTGCTCAAAGATATAGCTATACAGTCGGTCTTCTCACACTATGATTTCAATAAAACTGTAGCTTGGACTATGGGTGCATCGCTGTAGTTCAGAGTTTGACTATAACATTGAGCGCAATTATTTGACTGAAACTTATACTAGGATTATATTTAGTTGTTATGACATCTGCACCATCAAGATCAAATACATCTAGAACCACCTTGAATGTTAAATTCAGCGTACATGTATAGCATTTGCATTCTACGCTGCACTTAATATAATTAAACTAAAATTACTGAGTCTAGTTTCATTTCTGTGCGTGACGCTTTAGTTCTGGAATTTGAGACAAATAAAAATCTGTGAGCATCTGCATGTAATTTACCTCGAATGCATGCGCCTACGAGACATCGCACAACATTTACCCGTGAGCAAAAATAGATTAATTACATGCATTTCTATCTTTAATATCCATTCATTCAGATCATAGTTATTTTGCTCATGTTTATGAATAATTTCGTTTTTAGCGTTGTCGCCTCACTGTCGACATTATTACCTAGATATGCTCAGTCAAGGGAATTCCAAGAAAGTTGCGTTGCTGGTATCGATATCGTTCAAGTACAGGACAGCACGTCATCTTTCAATGAATTGTGGTCGAATATGATTATCCAATCAGATGCGGTTGCCGAGCTGATCTTAAATGCCCACGAAAATTCACGATTCGCCGTTGTTACATTTGGTGATAAACCAATTAAGAGCCCTGTTGAAGTCTACCCTACTATTGCCCCTCTAGGATTTGACGATGACTTCTGTGCTAAAGTGGACATGCCACTGATTAGACCAGATGTCTCTACAATCAAAGAACTTTTCACAACGTATCATTCTTCAGCCAGAGGAGGTGGAGGGGATGCTCCTGAAGGTGTTTTTGATGCTTTGTATCGTGCGATCAAAGTTTCTAAAATTGGTTGGCGAAATACTACACCAGTCGACGGCAAAACAATAGCGCGAGTCGTTGTTCTCGTTACTGATACCGTCTCTCATGTCCCAGGTGACGCAAAGAAGTTGCTGAACGTTGACTTAAGGCCTTTCAAATGGGACACGTCCAAAGATGATGATGAAAATCAGTCTTGCGCTGATATGGACTATGCAAGTGCTGAGGAGTCTGTTAAACTAGCACTGGATAATAATATTACACTTCTAGTTCTTGCTTCTCCTGGAGGTTCTTATGATAGTGAGACCGGAGAATTCAGTCCAAGCAAAAGCATTGCGCAGTACGGTCCAGCATACTATGGTGAAGACAATTTAGTTAAGTGGTATCAAAATGAAATACAAAAAGCTGGAATGAAGAATGTTGTTGTCGAGCAGCTAGATAAAAACATGACTGTGTATGCGAAAGCCTTCGAGAAAGCTCTGACAAAATTAATGAAAAATCATTGCGATGAGGCAACAAGCCCTCTGCCGACCGAGCCAAATTACCAAAACGATGCTACAGTGTTGCCAACTATGACAAGTGTAACGAGCGAGGGCACCTCGCCTTTAAGTACCTCGACGCTATCGAATAGTCCGAATTTCCTGTCCAAGAATCACATTTCTACATCAAACAATGATAAAACCATACAAGGTAACAATACCAAATACGTTCATGTGTTATTTCAGATATACCGTGTTACGTCGAACAACATCAGCCCGCCGTAAACGTAAAAGTCAAGATCGGCTTTGGTCACAGCTCCTCAAACGATTGTTGTGAAAGTGTATGTTAATAGCGAGCTGCCTCACAAGTTCGCATTTATTTAAGTAAAATTTTGAGAGCCATTTTTCTGGAAGAATACTTGTTGTTCGTAATATGGTAGTGATGTTTGATTAGGTTCTTTGTGAAACTGTCTGAAGCAAGAATCGAGGATACTACATTGCTAGTTGCACCGTAAAGGCGAAGTCGCTCAATGCGATGAATATATTTTTTTCAGTTATAAAATAATAAACTTAATATGTTACGTGCTACTAAGTTATCGTTTTTGTTATTCTCAGTTAAGCCATATTTAGAAGAAAGTGAAGCGTAATTATGTTAGACATGGGTGTTCAATGTTCTATGCGGTGGCTAAAGACACTTCGCAGAAATTGTATCATGCTTCGTGCCGATATCATTATTAAATGATGCTATACTTTTCGCGTTTACGACAATATTCGAGTGTCAATATCGGAATCACAACCTGAAGACCAGTTCTTGGATATAAGTGCTTGGAATCAGTATTGTTCATATCGTGGTCGCTATACTCAAAGACGAAGTAATTATGCATGGGAAGGAAGAGCATAAGTCCCTCACACACACACACACACATGCACATCAATACTATGATTCATTTGTCTTCATAATTAAAACTTTCCTCTTAATCAGCAGCTTAAACTGAATGTCTCATATTCACGATGGGAGGAGCAAGCTCTCCAAAAAAGTTCCGTAAATTTACACTTAGGGGGGCTTCAGCCTGATCGCTATTAAATATTTTGAGCTCTCTACATATTTGCTTATAAGCCCACACTTTTAGTTTCTACCAAATATGTATAGAAGGCATTTCCCAGAAGCATGAACTGTGCTCTTGAATGTGGCCACTGCAAGTTCCTCGCTGATAAGCACACATAGATTTTTATTGAGAAAATTGATTTCAAATTGTTACTTTACTAAGACTCAACCTCCAGGAGGTCCCATTTTAGCGAATATTTCTTAATATGACTTACCGCAAATTTTTGAAGTCTCCAATGTCGATCATTTGTCAAGCATTTAGGGAAAGAAGCGGGCTCACTGCATAAAGTATTTGTCCCAACTCGTACAGCAAAAGGTAATCGATCATTAAACAAAACATCATCGAAAGTTCTGCGATTTGGTGTAATTGCTGCATATATGCCCTGGCTCGAAATGAGATTGGCACTAGCACCGTTAAAGGTTCCCTGCCAGAGTACATATCCCTTATAACTACTAGAATCGGTTGTACTATTCAGTGCATCCTTCCTGTAGTAAGGGAATCCTGTGTCCGAGTCCACACCGCCAAAAGTATAAATTCCGTCCAATAAGCCTCCATCAATTATTGACAGACCGGCCTTACAACTACCATGAAGTTTACATCCGGCAGCGAACCCCTCGACAAGGAATTTTTCTAATTTAAAATGAGGTCTATCGATAACAGACCCTGAAAGAAGTCCTTAAAGTTAGATGCAGCGAAGTCTGAAGAAAGTGCAACTGCCTGGTCAAATGGTGGAGCACTTTTGCCATAAGGGTTATTTGATGGAAGCTGAGATGCATTCGGAGGTTGACAGTTTGGGAGTCTGCCATTTGAAGCTCGACAGAGAATTGCCATCGCAACTTTATCATCCAGCATCTGCATATGACTTTGAAAATTGCGTCAAGAATTGTTCGTAATATAAAACTGACATTTGCCATAGTCTTCAAATCAGAATCAGGATCGCGAACAGCCAGAGAATCATATAAAAGGAGCGAAGTCAAGTTTTGAACGGTGTTAATCATGTGGGAGCTCGGTCTTATTAGAGGTGAGACTCGATCCGCGACGCGTTCAATTCTTTTGATCTGGGAAATTTCTTGAAAATATTGTCGACTTTCAGGGGTTACTCCACGCGTTAATTTTCCCTTGAAATAAAAAATTTTTAGTTGGTGGTTCATACGTGGAGAAGGCTAGCGGTTCCCCCCAGTCTCTGAGCTCTGCTCGATAGCGGAGTAGTGGTAATAGAATGCCTTAATGAAACTCCTATTGCCGAAGCAATATCAGTTGCGGGTAAGCAGCCCCCCGGGAATATAGCTGGGTTGCAGATAATATCACGGTTAATAGAAGGAATCGGACCATTCTACAATAGAATAATTGTTCCTCTATGGTACAAACCTGCCCTGGTATGAGCGTTGGTATTGACGAATTGGACAAGAGCGCCGGTACTAGGCTATTTATTCGTATCTCCTGTGAGCGAACTTCATGAATATTATTGATTAACGATTTGACCGCCTCGCGCATGTTAAACTTTAATGTCGTCATATTTGGGATTCCTCCATACGGTGTTGCATCCACAAATTGTGGTGATACCTCAAGTGGTAACTCTAGACTTGTAGGTAAAATGGCAGCGTCTGCTTCATCATTGTTCATTGCATCTGTTACCTTTCCAAAAAAGTGGTGCCCAGCTGTCTGATTGATCGGTCGTAATATTTCTGATTGCTGCCTATCATCAAGTGATGACAGCATTCTAGGTTCCCGCATGTGTGACGCAAATGATTGAACTTTTCTTGTGCGAATAAAATTTCCTGATAGCTGAGTAATAGCTACAGCAAAATCACAAGAGACTATCGAACAAAATTGACATAGTTTCATGATGAATGATTTGCTATCTGAACATTGTTTGAGTCAAACAAACTCGAGAGCTGGATTTTGCATTTGCGTTGTGGAAATTAAATATTGTCGATGTATTTCGAAGATCTCTGCCATCTTTCAATTTGTGTATAAAAGAAAAGAAGTAATACTCGCGCACACTCTAAGCTGACATTGTAACGATGATTTGTTTCAATGATGCAGTCATTTGAGCGTTTTGAATCAACGAATCTTATACGTCAAAACAGTCTTATTTCACTGCGAAAGGTTGAAAAGCAGTTAGCTCTTCATCAATTTCCATGAATAAATTGAGCTTATAACCACGATATCCAGTATATATGGAGGGGAGTCTTTCAAACTATAGTATGGAATAGAATGCATCGGCTTTTTTGAAATTTCCAAAAATTCGTCAGAATTCTGAACTTTAACAGTTTTATTACGGCGAGCTACTTTTTCAAAAATGCACGAAACTGTCTTGTATCATTGTTTGAAAAATGTTCAGATGCAAGTAAGCTATGTATGTTTACAACACATTCAAAAGCGTCTCATATGGTGATTTGTTTTCGTTACAAAAACAATTATTACACCTGTTACGAGATACGTAAGTCATTTGTGCTAGCCCTTATTGAAAAAAATTATCGCTCAGTAGCTTATACTCATATATAACGTTATAAGACTGAGTAAATTACTCAATACTTGAAGACGTGGTCATTTTGGAAGCTCTTTCATGAAGCAAATTGCCTAACAACAGCCAGTTTCGTTCTATATCTTATATCTTGCTCTTAAATATGTAAATATCGAGCCATAACTAGCCATTAATATTACCTATTTGCCTTGCGACACTAATGGTGAAACCTCAGATGACATGAAGTTTGGAGATGAGAGGCTCGGGCTTGTTTCATTGAAAGGTATAAGATTCATCAAAATATGCAAAATCGGAAGATTTCATGTTTATGATCACATGAAGGCTGAGGCTCGAGCTCTATCCATGCGAACTTTATAATGGATTCGATCTGAGTTAATTTGCTCCGCAAAAGAAGGGCTAATTTGAGAATGATTAATTTTTTGAGGAAGTATTTTACTAGTGGGTCTACAGCTTTAGGAAGAAGATAAAAATTGTAAATGTTTTTTTATGGTTAAAATAATAAAATCTGGGGTGAAAATATAGTTCGAGAAATCGGCAAATTACAAGCGCTAATGCAAACAGAAAATAAAGTTGATTGTCAGTTTCGTAAAAAATTAGTAGGCTCAATCGCAAAAGCTGCTTTTGATTTATTTTTTTTTTTATAAGCAGAGCAAGAGAATTGATGTTTTCATAAGATGGAGCTGACCTCAAGGACCACTTTCTTTCTCAACCAAGCCTGAACAACCTGTTCAGTAGTTGATGAGACTTTTAAGCCAGAAACATACTTACCAACATGACTGGGAAACAGTAACAGTAAGCCCTGTAATGATGAAGCTAATAGTCCATAATTGCCATTGCCATTTAAGCAAAAATGTAAAAAATTACTTCGTCGTTTCAGTCAGCTTTCTGGGAGAAGTATCCCAATAAATTTCAGCCTCATGTGATTCGTATAGATACACTCAATAGGCATATAGATACGATATCGGGCAACTATAAATGTCAACGTCTTCATAGCTTGCTTTACAATGTTCCATCTTGGATACAGGTTCGTTTCTACCAACCTCTACCCTAGTATCATTTGAATTCGTTCTGGTCACTGTTAGACCTAGTTCGATTGAAATTTACAATTGTCAAACAAAGATCTTGGCTCATTGAAATGCATTATTTTCAATTTTAGTCGTAAAAATTCCTTGAACTTTTAATCATTTTCAAATCTCCAGACTATTCTACATGTATCGCCTTATGGCTATGGTATTGAGGAAGCAGAGGTTGATAGACAAAAGAAACTTCTTACTATCAAGTCAAGTAACATAACGCTCTCGCGACTCTTGGGAGTGGTGGAGGTCTGCGAGTACTCACCCCATCCTGAAGAACCTGATAAATGGACACTATACTCTCAACGTGCTGAATACAAGATAAAAGGATTGGGCTATGTCACATCGGTGAGTCAAACGTATAGAATTAGAATCCATAGTGCTAAAGGTTACCAATATATCTAAACAAAAAAATTAATCTTCTTCATTATCATAGGCATTGGAGAAAGCCATTGTACAGACAGCTAGCGACAAAGCTAAATCAGGACTAGAAGCAATGCAATCAGTTATTCACAAACTTGAAAGCGAAAATTGGCGGAATCAATATGCTGACAAAGTTAAAAAAACCCTTGAAACAATCGAAACAAAGTTAGTGGATAGTCGTGAACATTTGGAAAAGAAGGTTGCCGAAGCTAAAAGTCATGTAATCCAAAAATTTTGCGGCGGAACTCCAGCTAAGACCACAGAAACCAAGGACAAGCCGGAGTAAAACAATTGTAAGTCTGCTTTCAGTGGCTAGAAGTTTCTCTAATAAAAGTTTAGAAAATCAATCACTAACCCATATTGCAAAATAGAATACATGTAACAAAGTCATCACGGCATACAGAGACTGGGTATCATTTGAGTGTGATGATAACGACGATGTATGTAGTTCCTTCTTTAAAAACCTTGAAAGTAATCTTTCAGCAATTAACACAGACTACTTATTTTGGAATCTTGAATCAGAATGTCAATATAGAAAATTTGTGAGCCAGCAAAACTTCCAGAAAAAAGAGATACATACCATTATACATTTTCGCATTTGGAACGAGTACTTTTAAGCTGAGAAAAATCTATTTATTAAGAGGTTGTAAATTTGCCTCTCAAAAATAAGAAAGCAATCGAAATCTGCCTCGTATGACTCGGTAGCTTGATTTGACTTTAAGCTAAGCTTTCAAGAGTCGACAAGTGAATGGAAAACTTTTAAATAATGGCACTCTAATTGCATTTGTTGAAAATGTAATGCAGGAATTAATGGCCAAGTTGTGAATTGAATAAGGATATAAGAATGCAAAGTTGTGCAAGCTTCATTCGTTTGCAAGGTTTATACTTTGTTTGCCATGGTTATGATCCGTGTGAATTTTTTGTCATTCATGGGCTCAAGAATATATAATTTGATTGCTTTTACAGAAAATCGGGTATGCTTAAATTTGACGAATATGAGATGAATGAAAATTTGACTCAGACAATATTCAAAATATCCCCTCTTCTGTGTCTTCAGGTTAGCTGATATATTCTTTATGGCGTCTTTTCTGCATAATTTATTATTGGATTTTACTATCAGTA
Source organism: Ichneumoninae sp. B BG-2022a (assembly GCA_030522725.1). Classification (NCBI taxonomy): domain Eukaryota; kingdom Metazoa; phylum Arthropoda; class Insecta; order Hymenoptera; family Ichneumonidae; species Ichneumoninae sp. B BG-2022a. The sequence continues at coordinate 109,927 of JAPYZD010000109.1, read as the reverse complement.
AAGACGAATCTTGAAGAGATACTTTGGCATGGAAGCGGCGATAAAACGTGTGCTTGAAAGTTTTATGCGCTCGCTGAAGCTTATACCGATTTTTAAAAAAAATTGTTAAGCAATAATTATGTTATTAACCCATTGTATACTCTAAAGCTTTTTCATAATATACCAATGAAAATGATACACAAATTTAACCGTGGATCAAGCAGTGATATGTTGAGGCTTAAGAAAATAGAGCACCCAAAAAATTCATATATTGAGATTTTGCCGAATACGTATGCAGTAAGCAGCCCTTATTAATTAATAGTGGCTGATGTTTAACACGAGTAGAAACGCTTGTTAAGCTTGTTTAACTTGAAATAGCATAAGCTTGAATTCAGTAATGACAACTTTCATCTAGTCCCGCGGTGAACTTACAGCAACAAGATCGTCGTTTTGAGTGGTCTGCATAAGCAAAGTCGTATCATTGATTTTGAATAATCTTTTCTCCGTCATAGTCACCGGTTGAACGAACTGTACCCCTTGATTTATTTCAATCTAGCCGCTGGAATCTATAACTTAACGAGCATAAAAATTGAATATTACCTGCCTCATTTATTCAAGCTTTTCTTTGCACAAATAACCAGTTTTTTTGACTCTCTCAGCATAAAGCCATAAACCAATATCTTACTGACTCGTAACACTTGCAAAAGTCCTCAATCAGCTAAATCACCTGCATAAGTTTAGATGTAAAATCACTGCATAGGTACTTACTTACCTTGCCGGAAAATCTTCGTGTCCAAGGAACAGCCTTCCAAAACCAATGTGCGGTGTAACCTAAGACTCTCATCAAAGCTTGGAGGGTCTGATATACCCTGCTTTGAGCATACAGTAGTCTCACACATGGGTGGTTTAAGCGAAAATGACACTCAAGTCCTATCTGTAGACGCCGTGACGAATTTGTCAGCCCTATTGGAGAACCTCGTATATCATTGGATCAAACATACTAAAATTCCCGCAAACCCATGCAATTTTTCATTTCAAGAATTTCTGGTAGCAGCAATACATCAATAATATCTCTCGAAAACAAAATTCTGATTAGGTACATGTGAAAGGCCTAAGATTTTCCATAGACTCAATATATCAACTATAAACAATAGCTACGTAAAGAGAAAAGCCTCTCTTAATGATATTGATTTTTGCGGCTAATGAATCTTTTTTTTGACATCTTAGTAATATCCCTCATTATAGAATAGAAGATGAATGCTCGATGCGGAAGAAAAATATTTCACATTTTATTTTGCTGATTCTACAACACGTACTAAAGAGCTAAAACTGATTAGACAATCTATTGTCAAAATATCAATGTTGAACTTTCATACACAGTAACCGCTTAAGACTATTTTCTGCGCACTGAGCTTTTTTTCTCCCTAAGTTGTATTCTAATAGAAAAACATTCTTAAACAATCTACACTCAAAATTTCGTGCTCGCTTCCTTGCAATTACATTTTCGAATAATCAGCGGAAATTCAATCAAAAGAATTGTATTATGGAATTTGGTGATAATTACATTCAATGTGAGAATGGCATACACTATGTTAAAGGAGGTCAAATATTATCTCTTATCAATAAGGTTAACGAAAATCATCTAACTAACAACAATAAAAAGAACAACGATAAAAAGAGCATGATTGGGGTGAACAACATGAATTGGAACAATACCGAAAACAAAAATAATTCCATTGAATTCAAAAAAATATACTACAAGGGAGCTGCACGTTCGTATGATGATTTTAGGTACGCTATCATTGCTTGTAAGCTGAGAATATACCTCGAAGGGCCGAAATCATTCTAATAAATGTTAACAGATTTGCAAAGCCACCGAAAACTGACCATATAGTTTCAGCAATATTTATAATTTTAATGTTGTATTAGTGATCAAACTTTACTGGGATTTAATCATAATGCTTCAGAGAAATCTCAGAGATGCAGCTCATAGGCACAGATAGTCAGTAGATAAATACACTTTTTGAGTAAGCGCTACGATAATACCTTAAAACATTATCTTTTACTCAAAGTCATCATTTTTGAATTTCTTAGCGTTGTAATGTAAGAAACTGAAAGCTGTTACGCCAAAGTAGCTCACGATTAAGAATTGTGTTCAACCCATTACTTCAAGCCAATCTACAGAAACCGATAGTCTCAGACTAGGGATTCCTGCAGTCTGAGACCACGAAATTCTTAAGTTTGCTCAGGCCTTTCACAAATGATTAAAATCAAATTATTAAGTATTCTTTCTCTGTGAAGCTTACACTCCAGCAGTCACAGTATAGTGTTTCCTGTCAGGAATAAAGACTGAACGGAAAATGGTGAGGTTGATTGAATCACCAATATGTAAATTTCATCTTAGGCGCTTGCGGCCTATAACGGATCAGCTATTGTCGCTATGACTGGAGATGGTTGCGTAGGTATCGCCTGTGATCGACGATTGGGACGAAATCAGCTTCAAACGATTGCTTGCAATTTTGATAAAGTTTTTCAAGTATCTGAGAACACTCTTGTTGGCTTTGCTGGCCTTGCAACTGACGTACAGACATTGTGAGTTTGAAAAAATCTGATGAATTATAATTTCTTAATCGGAAGAAACCAAAAGCTCTTACCTTTGACTTTGGTTCGCAGACGGAACCATCTTCGATATCGAATGAATCTTTATAATCTGAGAGAAGGCCGAGACATGAGACCTCAGATTGTAACGAACCTTTTGAGTACAATGCTTTACAGTCGTCGATTTGCGCCCTGGTATGTTTCAAGATCGTTTGTTTAACTGCTCAATTAATGTTATCCTTCACACAATTTGCATAAATCCTCGTAGAATCTGATAAGCTTATGTACTTGACAGGTTTGTTTCTCCAGTGGTGGCTGGTCTTGATAAAGATAACCAACCGCATCTTTCAACTTTCGATAGTATTGGGTGTACAACATCAACAAAAAATTTTGTTGTTGCGGGCTCTTCTTCTGAGCAACTTTACGGAGTCTGTGAAAGTTTTTGGAGAAAAGACATGGTTAGTAGTCAGATATGATTATTTTGATTCTCATATTAATTTTGTCTCATAGAAACCTGAAGAGCTCTTTGAAACATTGTCACAATGCCTCCTGGCAGCTGTGGATCGGGACTGTGTTGCTGGGTGGGGTGGTGATGTTCATATATTGTAAGTTTTGACGTGGTGCTAGAATATTTATGTTCCAAATATGTGATCATTGGAAAATATAAACAACCTCGTAATTTCAGTCAGCTAGGCTTATCTTGTTATGTGATTGTTATAGAAAATACTCGTTTGGTCATATTAAAATTTTTATATCGACAGAACTTCCGAAAAAATAATCACTCGAACGCTTAAAGGCCGAATGGACTAGATAACTCGACTGTAATCTATCTCTATGTGTCAACATTGAAGTCGGAATTTGAATGACAAGTGAGAGAGAACTAGAAGACGACGGCAGCAGAGCTGTACGAGAACCTCTTATTTTTATACCTGTCAAAAATAATCTGCACAGAAACTACTTGTTTCAATATAAAGAAGAGGCTGGCACGTGAACTAGTTTGATTCATCTCAGTCGCTTTCAGAAAAAAAGCCACACATGAAAGAATATGAGAAATCTAATAATTTGGGGGAATAAATGATAATGATATTTTGTGGCAGTACTTCATCAATTAAAGTATGATTAAGCATTTGAAATATTATATACATCTGCTGGAAATCGCGATAATCTGAGGAAAAAAAGTATAAATTTTGACAGCCTCCTTACCCTTGAGCTTCTTGCTTGTCAGTTCTTTGTGCTTTGAGCATAATCGAGTCTAAAATCTTCGGCTTCACAATCAATGGTGTGTAAGATCCGCCCTCATTCCGAATCGCCGGTGGAGTCGACACAGGATGCTGTTCTGCCAATTTTTATGTGTAAAAACAATTTTGAGTAAGGTGAAAACGAAACGTACCGGGAGATGCACTTCCAAATTTAAAACTCTTTTCTTCAATCAATTCAAATTTATCATTTACTGAAGCTCTGCCTTCCTCATCTTTGGTCACCGATGGGGTTGAAATCGGAGGTTGTTCTGCCAATTTGAATATATATAACGAATTTTAGATATATAAAGGAAACATACCAGGAGATGCATTTCCAAAATTGATTTTCTTAGTTCTTAACAATTCAAATTTATTCTGTAGTCTTGCTTTCCTCAATCGGGTTCCCTGATCGGAATCTCCATTGACTGCTGTGTGTCTCTCTTCGAGGGTCATTTCCTGAAAAATAGCAAAAATTGTGTGCCAACAGAATCAAGCATCCAAGGATTTCTGCAAACACTGAATTGTTAAAGCTTCACCAAGTGCGCATATGTAGAGTGACCAAAGTGTAAACCTTTATACTTCTCACTCCAAGCATATCTAACAAACCCCAGCAATCGTGTATAGTTTCTTTCACTTCTGAAGAAGTGACCGGGAATTGAGCCTTCAATTCATTCTGAGACTGTAATAAGAGTTATCTGAAGACGTACCTCCATCTCTCTTAAAAATTGTTGTTGCGGACCTAATACACTACCCGGTCGGCAAATTCGGTTCCAACCGATCCACGACGGACCATCGAAGCTGTAACATACAATAATGCAACACACTCTGCTGTTATGCAGTCGATTAACATACCCGTAGTGTTTGATTGCATAACATCCTATAAGAGTCCCCGTTCTGCCGAGACCTGCCTTGCAATGAACAGCTATTGCACCTTTGTGTGACTCGGACACTTCCAGAAACCGATGTAACAGCTCTCTGACAACAACATGATTATGAACCTTTTCTTATTATCCAGTACTAAGTTAGGCTTTTGATTGTAAAAACAGTTGCGAAATAGAAAACATGCATTTTACCTGGAGGGGCACGAGCCATCCATAAAATACAAATCTACATGATTTATTCCATTCGCAGTGAAAAAGGTACGGTCATATTGTCTTTTATTTAAACGAATCACCAGTGAGACTCCCTGTAAGAAAATAATTATTATTTGGCACTTACCAAAGTATGAAAAATGGGTATATAATCTTCAGGGGAAAATGTTACAAAATCTTCATCAGCGTCTCGCTTTTCTGGTCCACTGAAAGCCAGAAATTTGTTTGGAATAATCCAGTTCAAATCGCCATTTTCAGGTTTCTCGTAAAACTCGTATCGATCAATATCGAAGCTATCAAAATCGAACCATCCAAGCTACAAAATGTGTGAGTAACATTAATTCTTAACAATCTTCACTGCAACAGCTCCATGCATTTACAATCTCTATAATTATTCTATACACAAAGGCTAGATATATACTATTTCCAATAATTAAGATACTAACCGAAATCGCGCGGGCTAATCCTTCGCAGCAATCAATTAATCTTAACTTATACGTGCATGTACCATAAGTCGCATCACGAAAAGGTATCACAGGAGGTTTAAGAGTCTCGAATGGACGACAAGCTTCTGCTGGCTCATAACCGAGTATGATAACACTGAAGGCAGCCATTAAGTATGCTGCATTTGCACGTTTAAAGTCGTCTGTACTTGTACAATGTACTATTCGTTTATCCGCTAATTGAGAGTCGCGAAGCTGAGAATACAAATAAACGAAGACTCATCGGAAGGCAATACACAACTATAAATAGATAGAAACGCCGCATACCATTGATACGAGCAGAGCACAATAACGATACGTATGTCCGAGATGGAGGGGCCCAAAATCAGCGTAAAAAGGATCATAAGAAAATTCAAAATCTGTATTAAACGATGCTATGGGTAAATTTTTATAATCTGAGAAGGTTTGAATAGGCAGAGTACTCGATGTCCAATACAATCTATCGGGAATGATTTCTAATGAATTGTCCCAATTGGTTGGCTGAGGACCATTTGCAGGATCCAAAAGCAAACCAGAAACTCTGGCCAAAATTGCTTTGGATTCTTTTCTATGTTTCGAAGTTGTGAACGGCATCTTAAATTTGAATTTTGCTGAAGAATACACAAAAGAACTTTGCTTTATATTTTGTGTATATTAATTCGGGAATACTTCTCTTTAATATTAATGACGACAATTTAGCAACCTTCTCACCAATGCGGAGATGCGAAAATTTATATCAAGGTACCAGAGTGTGTGTGTGACGACACAGATCTTCAGGAGGTCTAATTAATGTAATCAGAACATCAATCACAATTACACAAACTACATGGCAGCCTTCGCGGCACCATAGTAAAAGGTGTTTAGATTGACTATTTTTTTTTGGGCTCTTTCAATAACTTTATTACAACGAAGGAGATTTAAACGGACTAAGAATGTGTAGGAAAGCAGCAGCTGTGACAGGCAAATTTGTGTCGTGACAATGTCTATGGTCTGATGTAAATTTATACAAACGCATTTTGAACAACTTTATATGACTTCCTGCCTACATATGTGGGTATGTATATTTCTTCTATAAACTTCTTTTGCTCTACCAAATTGTAACCTTTCACTTAAACATTACATTAGATTATTGGATAAAAATTTCAAAAGAATCACCAAATTACATTAATCAGAGAAAAGCAATATGTCAATCTACGGACCTGCTCAACAACAAAATAGTACTCATCAGCGAAATGCTGCTCAAGAACGAGATTGTGCTTAGCAATGCAGTAGTGCGAAATCATGCTCATCAGTGAAATGTTGCTCAAGAACAAGGTACTGTTCGACAATGAAGTAGTGCGAAATCGTGCTGAACGGCGGAATCGTGAGACATTGTACTTAACAACAAAACAATGGTAGCTCATCAGTGAAATACTGTTAGAGAACAAGGTAGTTAGTCTTTAGATAGCAAAATAGTGCGTAACAGCGAAATAGTACAAATTTGTGCTCATCGACGAAATAATGCAAATTTGTGCTCAACAAAATAATAATTAATTTAATGCCGCTAGATGGGCAAATTCTGTTATTATCACTCATGAAAAATTTTTATGAGGCTCAAAATATACAGAATGAATTGAGGAGAATCACAGGAACTTAATCTTATTTTCAAGGTCTACCGTAAACAGTTACTTCAATTAAGTCTCAAACATTTGTGATGAACTAATATTATTATTCAATTTTCGTTTTGGTGAAATTTCGGCTAATTTGGCCTCAAGAATTGCAAGTCGAGATTGTAATTCCAGCTTTTTCTTCATAGATGATTTTAAGCGATTTTGTTGCTCTTCTTGTAGTTTTTCCAACTTGGCCTCCATCGCTTTTAAAGAAAAGGGACAATCCTCAAGAGAAAGTGGTGGAGAAATTCCCAACCGTTCAAAATCAGCCAGAGTTGTAATGTCATGGACAAGAGGTTGTGTAATTGACTCAAAATGTTTCTTGGATTTTTTTCCAGGTTTTTTCTTAGTAGGAGCGAAATAAAATACTTCTTCACTATGATAACAAGACAGAGATTTTATTCGATAATGAAGACTCACCGCTGGTTTTTAGGTAGTATAGCCATCTCATCTTTGTCACATTTAGGTAGACTATGCTCTTTAAAAGTATCTGTAGTCGATGGAGATTTTTCCTCTCCTGAGACCGCGGCACGCATTCGCTCTTCCAGCTTGCGTAAATAAATTATTGTTTGCTGTGCAAGCTGCAATTCTGGATTCCATCCTTCTTCGTCGAAATCATCAAGCTGTCGTTTCAGTTGTTCCCTTTCATTATCAGTATCACGGCGCTTCTGCTCCTCTCGCCGCTTTAAAAGGAAAATAAATATAAAAATATTTCACCTTTTCTTTTGCCTCCCGTTGTGTTTGGACCATCCATGCTCTGTGCTCATGTGTTTTCATCAACAATTCATCGGAGAGTCTAGCTTCCTGATGAAAGTAACACAACATAATCATGTACATTCTCCTTCTCATATACAAGCAATTATATATACGACTATTGTATAAAGAAGTGTATTTACGGCTGGCATGAAAAACTGCTTTTGCTTACTTCCTGACGATGCGCCAATATCTGCTTTCTCAGAATTTCTCTATCTTCATTCAATTCCTTCAATGGAGAAAGTGCACGTTGATTTTTATCGATAAGCGCACGTAATTTATCATGAAGATCTCGTTTTGTTTGCTGACATTCTCTCAATTCATCTTTAATTTTATCATGTCTCGATCTTAAAGGACCTAAAAGAATTAAAGTTAATAATTCTCAAGTAAAATTACAGATTCCTGGAAGTCTTCAAATATAAAAGTCAAAATGGTTTTATATTGTGATTATGGCACAAGTAAAGTTTACCTATAGCTGTTTGAGAGTGCACAGCAGCATTTGCCTCCAAGTGTGCATACTGTTCAACGAGTGGTTTACTATTTTGAAGCTGCTTCATTTGTGCAATCAGCTTATTTTCTTCTTGTACGGACAAACTTCGACCCATCATATGACGTTCCAAAACTCTGTATAGAAAGTATGTTCTTATGTCAACTCCACCTAATTTTAGCCTCAATTTCCTCCTCAGATTGGAATCCCAGATTTCGTTTCATTGCTTGGACTTTGGTTTTCTGAAAGAAAACAGGGGGGATCTCCTTAAAATGAAATTTTATTGAAAAAAGACACGTAAATTTCTTCTCATACTGCACATAAATTCTGACCATATCACGACCAGATTTTTGCAGTTCATCTATCTGCGTAAACAAACGAGAACGGTCTTTCTCAAGATCTTGTATTTGCCGAGTAATCGCATCCAAATCCTCACGTAAGGCATTACGTTTCTGATTATATTCGGCCTGTCCTGCTTTTTGCTCTTTGATGCGAGAGTCTAGCTCAGCCTGTGAGATGGTTAGAATAAAAACTCCATCCTTTTATTAGCCGATGAACTGAATCATTATAAGCTTTTAATCAATTTATCATCTGACATACTTGTCTTCTATAAAGTGCATCAATGGCTTGCTTCTCTATTTGTATTTTTGCGGCATATTCCTCTTCATTGGGCTTAGATATATCTTGGGCTTTAACGGTGGTTTTTTTCTCGGGTTTACTTTGCCCTCCTTCGACTGGTGCATCATTAGCGAGCGTCGCCATTTTAGCCACCTACGTGTCAACTATGAATGCCGCTTATTCTGTCAAACATATTCTAGCTGTTCACCTTTCGGATCAAGTGTGCTGCTCGGGGCCTTTCGAGAAAAAGATACAACAGCAAGCGTACCAGTAACTCTTAACTATTTGTGCATGAGGCTAGTGAAACTGCTAAATGTCAGGAACCTTTAGAAATAACAACAAATTAATCTGTGTGCATTTTTGTGTGACGAAGTTTGTGCAGGTTCTCCGAGTATATATTCTCGCAATTGGATATACTTTTAAACTACACCGCAATTAATTGATTAAAAAAAAGTTACAAATCTTAAGCTTCCATGGAAATATGAAATGAGCCTGTGAAAAAGTTTTTTGTGCATCAAAAATCTCATCTGCAGATTACTTACACGCTGGCGGCGCAGACGCTTCCACAGATACTGCGCATGGAAATCCGAGATTTGTTAAGGCACCGCGTATTACTCCTGATGTCTGTGCGAGCCTGTAAGCTGGAGTTGTAATTGATTTTGAAGATGCACTCAAAGCAGCAATATCTCGTAATGAAGGATGATTGTTGTCTATGATAACGTAGCCCCCCTGAATATATGTTTTCGGATTTGAGTCGTCACTTACTTTTCGGTTTGTCTGTAACCTATCAGCCTGTTTTTGAAATAAAATTATCCAGACATCTTTACACATAAACTTGACACATTCTCTTTCCTCCCAAATCCGTGCTCTTGAGAGGGTTAGTCTGTATTTATATAAGTTTGGACATTAGCTTATTAATATAACCTTTCAATGAGTCGCCATCCGATAGCAAATCCACTTTCATCCAATATTGCAACGTCATTTGAGCGTATTTCAGATGATAAGGGCTGTTGTGATGATAGGCATGTAGTGCTTCGCCCCTCAAGAACGTATTTAAGAAATTCTTCCTGCAAAAAAAATAATGTCGCATCGCTCAATTCATGGCTCGCAGATGTGTAACCTATTGTCGTTGATGACTTTTGCGGTGGAGATGCCACTTGTGATCTTGAGGTTGATGACATGAATTGGCGCACTAGAAAACAATTATTTCAGGCGCACTCTTTTCAAAATAGTCTCCTGCAAAACAAGTTTTCGTATTCAGGCCTGGCTAAGTCAGTATTGAGTTTCTACTTTCTCAGTCCCTGATATTGAAGGCGAAGCATTTCGTTTGTTTATTTTCTTACCACTTGATTAATGTCTCTTTATTTTGGATGCAGCATCCCAATACCTATTGATTAGGTATTGTTTTGAGGCTTGCGCCAATCAATGCAAAAAACTAAGACTCGCAACAAATTACATTCGCAGAAATTCAGCAGACTGACATATAGTACGAAGTTAATAATTTATATGTATAAACTGTATTGGGGTCTCTGATTCTGCCAATTAATAGTTCTCAAAATCCACAATTTAATCTAGAAATTTGTCATAGAATAACATGCCAGATTGAAGAAACAAATCTCGACAAAGTTGATACAGGATGAGATGAAATTCGATGTCGTTTTGCGATGACTTCGGAATCCATTTGATAGAATTTTGTCATAAGACTTAATTTATTTTTTTAAGCAAGGCTTATGACTGTACTTCCACCCTTAAAGCGTGAGAGTGGCTCGATAGATTAAAGTCTGAATCTCGTGCATTATTTGACACTAGATATATATTATGATTTCAGCTCAAATTCGTAATTGGGCAGCTAAAATAATATAAGATGATGAAGTTTTTCATTTTAATCACAGGGTTGCCTTTACTTGGCAAACCAATGAATAGTATTGTAATTACTGATTCATGGCTCATTTCATATCACTTAATTCTGTATAATGCAATGCCCTGTGACCAAGTCTTATATTGCCCAGATTTATAAACCAATTTTACATAACCCATATCCATGATCAAACCCTATATGATCCAATTTTATGACCCCATACTGCGTGATTTAACCCTACATATTATTATACCCATTTTACATAACCCAATCTTTTGTGACTCAATGTTACGAATATCATTTCATGTGTTCCAATATTATATGAACCAATTTACACAACCCTTTCTTTTTAGACCGATTTATATAATCCAGTTTTGTAAAATTCATTTTACAAAAAGCCAATCTCATGTGACCCAATGCTGCAAGAATCATTTTGTTTGTCAAAATTCTGCACGAACCAATATTATGTGAGAAATTTTCTAAAAGCAATTCTGATTAAACCAAAACTACAAAAATCATTTTGTATGTCCCCATACTATAAGGAATAATATTCAATGAACCGTCTTATAACACCCAATACTATATTTCCGAATGTTGATTGAACCACTGTTATGTAAGCTTGAACTATTGGATTAAGTCAACTAAAGTTATTGATGTTGTTGCAGTAAGTGCAAGCTAACATACATATTAACTTTTATGGTAATTTGAGCTTAGGAAATCCTTAAATCTGGTTCAAGCATAACTGAGAATGTTTGAAAAATTTATACATAAGTGTTGCATAATTCGACATATGTGCTAATGATCGTTTCCTCCGGGACGCATGCTGCTGACTTAATGGAGGAGCACTTCATTTTAAGAGCACATTTTCCATCATATTTCAACAAAACTTTCTTATTATTATATTGAAATTTTTTGTCAGAATCAAGCTTTGAGGAGCTACGTAGTAACTCGAAAAGATGAATTGTAATAAGTTGCGAGGTCTTTCAACACCATATATTGTGTATGTGATGATTCAAAAAAAAAGAATTCTTCGAGTAAATTCTGAGAGAAAAGCTACCAATCTTTAGACGTGTAAATCACATCTTCGAAAATCTCAGATTTCAAATTTATTGCTACAAAAAAATTATTATAAAATTTTGCATGCATCTGTTATTGTTTTAAGAAAATATTCTTTCGGTTTGACGAGATTACTATTGGGGCATCCTTCACATTTTACAACTTCCCCAAGTCTTAAATTCCTCCACAAAGTATTGCGTGCCATTGAACTATGGAAATCGAAATCTCTAGAGCAATCTGCACCTGCTTTTAGCAGGATACACATTGGCCCTGCAGGATGACGATGCATAAATGATGTAACATCATACACAGAACCATGAGCAACAATCCAGCAATCATTTTCACTAACATGACGTCTGATTTCACAGGGAGTATATGTAAGCTTCACTTTCATGGCTCGCATTATATTTCTATTCATCTGGCGCAATTCTTTCACATTTAAAGGGAATGACGGCGGTTTTCTCTTGCCATATACAATGCTATGAAGCCTATGGCACAATTTCCGTTTTTTGAATAAACACATCCTACACAATTCATCGTCACATATATCGTCACAAAATGGGCAAGCATCACATACACGAGTCCGTTGCTTCATGGAGTCTCTAGACGCCGATGTTTCTTGTCTGTTTTTGTAATCCTTCATGACTGTCATTCCGAGGTCTCCTTCAGAATCAATTGGCTTCAACACCTCGGAAGTAGCCTTGGTGGACAAATTATTGAGATTTATATCACAGGAATCTTCTACAAGAACTCGGATTATAGATTCTGATCCGATCTCATAGCTTTCATATCTTATTGCCGCAGTCGACGCCAAATATTGAGGACGTAAGCCCCGTGTCAATAAGCTAGTCTGCACGTCAAACCTTTTGCCTTGCCGCCCTAATGACGGCTGCTGATCGTCCGTTCGTCGTTCAGTAAAATCCTCTACCAACACAGAATGCTTTGTGATGTCAGATGGAAAGGTAGATGATGAAATAAGAGGTGGCGCGATAGCTGGAGAGAGGCTCATTAGATTGCCCTCATGATTAGGAATCCATTCGTTGTAATCTGCTTTCTCTCCTTCTTGATAATAAGTTGTCATTAAGCACTTCGTGGTTTGAGTTGACTGAAGAGGTGCTCGTCCGACTTTATAGCGGACATTTTTTCTGGCTGCAACGACACTTTGATCGACACAATCAAAGCTTGGCCTAGAAGAAGAATCTTCGAAGCGATCTAGAAATAATATTGCACACACAAGTTTTTGTTACTTAATGTACCAAACTGGAAATCTGCATCTGAATTGCACAATGTCGGAGCGGAATGTGTCTTTCTTAAACCCTTTGAATTCCGCTTCATGTATGTGACGCCTCGTATGACAAGACTTAGCGACGCCGCATCTTATATTGCTCGTCAGGCCTGTAGAATAAACCACATAAAGAGCGGAAATCGAAGCACAGTGGACCTGATCACTTCAAATTCAGCAGTTACCTGATGAGATTTAATAGATTTTTTCTTGCTGTAAGAATTAATTCTATCTTCAATATAAAACTTATTGGGGCTGCACTTAAATTCTATACCACGAAATTCTCCAATTATCTTTCATCGTTCTCTTCAGTACTCAATCTGCCTGTATATTGTAATTAGTGCAGTGCAACATGAAAGCAACGCTTTGAAGGATTTAGTACACTCGCGTGGTCCACTCATTTCTCTCAATGAAAAGGAATATAAGTGGGTGCATGAGAATTTGAGAGTACATGAAAACTATCAGCAATTATGTATTACAAGAAAATCGAAATTACAACATTGCGCTTTTATTGACGGCAGGCTCGTCTGTGGATTGTCATTTTTGCTCGTAAGCTTCCGCATCCATCTAGGTTTTTCCTTTGCCACTTTTTTTGATTTTTTTGCGCACGACAGGCTCGTAGAAGACTTGTTTCGAGGTCTGGCAACCGCTTACTATGAGGAAGGTATTTTTTTGAAATTTATTTTCACTCTGCGTTAGGATTTATGAGTGACAGAACACACGAAGTTCCGACATATTTTTTTATGGTAGATCTTGCAATTGAAAGAAAAATTCTTTATCTGGTGAATTATCTGAAATTTAATCCATGTGTGTTTCAGCACAATTTCGACTCGGTTCCTCACACAGCATTTGTGACTCCAGAAACAGTTTTTTCTCAAAGTCGCAATGGCCAGAGCATTTCATTTCCGGAATCTGCCTTATTTAAGGAATTCAACCACAGCAAACCGATAAGCCAGAGTATTGTCGAGTTTATAAACACTAAAAGTGGTCATTTACACCTTCAACCAAGATCATCAAAAAGAAAAAGAATTATAGCTTTTTTGATTCTTATCAGTGCAGCTGTGTAAGGTGTTGTCTCATTTATTAAATTACAGATTTGTTTTTTTCCTGGCCTACAAAGTCATCATTGTAGTAAGACGTCAACCAGCAGCGATGGCTACTGTCGCATTAGTGAGCAACAAACATATTCTTTGATCAACGTTAGATCATACAACTTCTCGCCACCAGTGGGCTCTGCTGGTCTGTTATAAATGGATTCCAATGGACGGGTTTTGATGAAAACTCAAAAACGATTGTTGTATTCGCTAGAAATGTACGTGTCTGATGTTGCTATGACTATTGGCAGAGACGGAATCAATACGCCTCTGAAGGTTTACTCATGAGTACTATAAGTGAGATATTCCTATTCTCAAAAAAATTTACATTAGCTGTACTGTGCGGGATGTCATTTCTTATGGCAGGATATGCTTTAAAGCATAATATCTTTCGTCAAAGGTAAGTTCTTTCAACAGAGTTTCATTTTGCAGGAGTCGGATGGGGGGTTTATTATCATTTATATTGTCAATAGTCGGGTTTGCTATGTACTGGATAGTAAGGATTCATTTTACTTACTTTATACCGTAGACAATCCAAATGACAAGCTACAAAACTGGATTTGTTCCTCAAGGATTCTTTCCTCCTCATGGTATGTCATTTTTATGTTATATTCTGTAGGTGCTGTTAGAGGCCCTTTGAGCAATGACAGAGGAAACACATTATAACATTTATTTTTCCTAAAATGTTTCGTAGCTTTGAATATGACAAGTTCACTGAGCAAAGTTTTTTTTTTTTTCATAAATCTATCAATGCTGTAGATGCATCCCAGACAAATATCATTGCAATCAAGTTAATATAAAACAGACGATGATTGATTGACTTGATTGCTGAGTCTTCTGCTCGAAAATAGTGCAGCGGCGCCTCAGGATACGCATTTGCGAAGCCTCGACAGCTTGGTTTCCTGCGTTGGTGCTAAAACTCAATATTATGTTTACTCTCTATCTTTTCATTTAAGGATTGAAAGCTATTAGTTTTTACGGTCATTCTCAATTATTAATCAATAAAACAAAGGCAATAACTTTGGCTCCGCGTACAAATAATTATTTGAATTAAACTTACAAATGCAGTGGAAATAATTGTCCTAAGACCCCGCATGATGTATGATTGTGCCTATAAGTATTCTCAGGCACAGATTCATGTATATTGTTCATGTAATTTTTCTACATATGCCAGAAATTTGCGCTTCGTCAGCAGTCCCTCTAAACGACCGCAATGGGTAAGCAGACAAAACCTAAATGAAAAAAAAAGTTGTGTTAATTTGTTTTGCGAAAATAATATTAATAGAGATATGTCCAGGATATAGATATATGCATGACAAATTTAAGTACCTTAGTCCAAGCTGGCGAAAAATATTATGAATTTGACCGAGAGGAGTGTCAGGAACCAGTAGAATTGTTTGAAAGTCCACCAGATGAGAAAGATTGAGTGTTGATATTTTCTGTTGTTCTTTCACTTCTTCCTCTTCTTCAATAAAGCCTATATATTCATAGCCGAGACTGCTATTATTATTATTATTATTATTATTATTATTTTCAGTGACTTTATTGATTCCAGAAGAGACAGAGCTTTGAGATTCGCAATCAGACATGCGTCCTTCTCCTCCATTTGGCACTCCCACTAAAATCAAAATAAAATCATATCGATTGACTTTATCGTCATAATGATCGAAGCCAAAATTTGACCTACATTTTGCATTGCTTGATCTGTCGCGTGTTTTTCGTTCAGAAAGAAATTGTACCTTGGTATCAGGACTAATTTGTCTGTTGTCGTCTACAAGGAGTCTCTCAAGAGCTCTATGAAGCTCTGCTGCGGAAATAAATCCAAGCAGAAGTCTGTCGGCTCTCGTATTTACCAATGGGAAGCCGGAATAAGGGTATCTAAGGAAATTGAATCACATCAAAATTTTCCCGCGCCCTTACCTCGCTAGTTTTTGTTTTAATGTAGCTATTGTGTTGCCTTTCAGAGTTATCACGACTAGCTTTGTATCCATTATGTCCCTAGCCTTAGCAGTGAATGCATGCTGTTATACAAATGAGAGAATATTATTCAAGCTCACGTTTTCATTATTATTGAGGTAAGGATAACCTTTCAAGCGGATAAAGCAGTCATAAATTGAGTGCTCACACAAGGTCTCTCCAATCCATTTTGCTATTATAACAGATACCATAAATGGAACGACATAAGATAAACCGCCAGTTAGCTCAAACATGATAACAACTATGGAAATTGTCACTCGTGTAACACCACCAAGCATTGCTGCTGCACCAACAATAGCATAAACGCCTGGATGAATGCATTTATGACATTCAATAAAGCCGAGTAGCGAATTTAACTTGATTGTGAAAAGTCCAACCATCCTCCCACATATAGCACCAATCTGATAAAAGACTTGAGACAGAAATTTAATAGCAATATGGCTGACGGTGCATCACAAAAATTTTGAGACAGTTTTTCTCACAGTCAATGAAGGAATAAACACGCCCGCAGGCAATCCCATTCCAAAAGTAAGACACACTTCCAAAAACTTGATAACTGCCGTAAATAATAACTCAGCTAAAAGCCCCCACTTGAGTGAATAATCTGAAAAATTATGCTCAAGTTCGTGTTGGGCAGAACATAATGAGAAAATGTCCGGTTCTGCCGTGTTTACTCTACATCTCCAAAACATCTGTTCTAGTAGTGACGCGGAAGGCACTCGTAACATTTTGAATGGATAATTTATTAACCCACAAATTAGAGTTATTCCTGCGACTTCATAGATAGGATGTTGACCCAATGAGATTCTTGTGTATCGCTTCTTTTGTTCCATCCAGTAGACATTAAATCGAATCAGCATAGTACCGATTGTGCCACCTAACAGGCCCAGGAAAGCGAAAGGTATCAGCTCAACAAGTTGCCATGATCCAAGCAGAGAAACTGAATCCATTTGAAAAAGAGTTAGTCGGCTGCTTCCAGAATAGTCGACTGATTTCAGTGTTAATGCTCCAACTACCGCTCCAAAAAAAGATTTCCACAATGTTTTGGGAGGAAAATACGAAGAAACCTCCTCTAACGAGAATAGAACTCCCCCAAGAGGAGCACCAAATGCAACAGATACCCCCGCTGCGCTTGCCGCTGATAGAAGCTCTCTTTTTTTACCTTCATTATCACTAAATTTAATAGATAACCTCCCGATTGAGTTCGCAAAGCAACAAGCTATATGAACTAAAGGGCCCTCCTTCCCCAAGGCTAATCCGCTCGCAGCTCCCAGACTAAGGCCTACACACTTAATTAAAGCGGTCCAGCTGCTAAGAACACCTTTCATAACAAAACCGCCAAGTATAGTCTTGACTTCAGGTATACCAGAGCCAGCAGCTGTAGGAGCAAACTTATAGCAAAACCATGCCGCAGTCATAGCAAAGATTACGGAAACGTTGACATAGATTGTATAATCGATGACCTTAGCTGCTAAATTATTAGATATTGAAAAAACCTGACTCCACGACAACCACTTCGCATGATCCACCAAATCCATATGCACAAAAGGACTTTCGTTTGCAAAACAGGCATTATTTTTATAGTCTACTGCTGCCCGGCTTCCACAGCAAGAATTTCGATCTTGCCAGAGCATACCGCGACACACACCAATTCTAAAATCAGATAGGTACTTGACACAGATTTCGATCCATGCTGCGGCTAATCCTGTTAACATTGCAATAATTGCAGTGTATAGCCATCCTTCACTCTTTAACAGCAGCGCCTTCAGGCCGTGCGGAAATCTATCAGATGCATTTTGTTGTTGCAACACATAATTAACCCGATCTCGATTAAAGTCAATGGTTGAGATTTTTTCTTGCCTTGATTTTAATTTGTGCTCATGGGGAGTTAGGTTGATCGTAGAAATCTCCTCCGAATAAACGTTCCTCTCATTATTGTCATGGTCTCGCGCTTCTATCCTCCCATCAGGAGACTGTGAATGTTTAAGAACGTTTTGGGGTGGATCCAAATCACAAGAATAATCACTATTGTTGAGTAAGCTGCTGCACACAGCTTGGTGTTGACTATTTTTATTGGAGGAGGAGGAGGAGTAGAACAATCAGGCTCGCCCATGCCGCTTTTAGATTCTTTATAAGCATGCTCAGTACAAGTAAGCAAATCAAATTTCCGTTCCAATAAGGCTTGCGCCTCACTTGCTGTACCAGTAATGTAGCTGCAAGTTTGTCTGCAATCAACATGACAACAACTATTTCTTAGGGCCACGGTTTGAGTTTCTGGCCTATCCAGTAAACTCGAATATTGTTGTCGCTGACTTTTTTGATCATCCGAAAGCTCGAAGGGAAGGGGACTGAGTGATCCTGTCAAAAGATCAACGACTGCACCTGTATGATGAGTTTCACCGACCATTCTGTGTTCATCTTTAATATTTGAATTAATGGTCATAGTTTGTTCTCCGCCTGATAAATTCAATATGATCAAAAACTGATCAAAAACGTCTCATTGATCGATATTTTAGCTTGAATACATTCAAAGGCCACGAAGTGGATTTTGCAATATCCTCATTTAAGGCAGGACCTGATAAAGTTCCAAAACAAATGGGGGTGCATATCTTACGCCACCATTCGTATGTTTTAAAAACAGATTGAAGACATAACCACGATTGAAACAGATTTTTATTCTCCTCATAAATTTCTCATAAAGGCCCAATGTTTAGATATCATTCATTTGATCTTTAGCGATTTGTACTCCATACATATCAAATTACTCCACACACTCAATGGTGCTTAGTAAACTTGATGATTATTTTCCAATGATACTCTGCTTGAGTGAATAGTTGGTATGAAAAATCTCAGAATCAATTACCCTTAAAAAAAAAAATTGATCAAAAATATTCTTTCACGAAGCTGTGTTTTGGATCTTCTTCAATCGTACCGAATGAAATTCGTTGAATCCGTCATCACCACTTCTGCCATTATATGGAGCATAGGCTTACTTCGGAAATGAAGGTTATATTCGTTATTTTCAGCCGATTTGAGGCTCATCTCTAGAATATTGTGAAAGTCAATTGAAGGTCTTGATTCAAGCTGATGTGAATAATGAGAAAATTTTATGCAGTATAATTTTAAAATTTGTTAACAGTGCTTTTGGTAGCTCTTTGGTAAAATTTATTTTTTCTCTCTCCAAAGCATTTCAAAATTGTGAATAACTTTGACCCATTAATGTGTTACATAATTTTTTAAATGAATAAATCAAATTTAACCTGATCAAAATAAAAAGGAATACCTTAATTACGAGATGTAGTGATTATTGAATTATCTTGATTATTGAGTTGCTTGATTACTGAGTTGCTTGATCATTAGATTGTCTCGATTTTTGAGTTGCTTGATTATTGATTCACGTGATTATTGATATGTCAATTATTGAGTTGCTCGTCTTCAACTATTTTCAACACAATAGTATCCTAAAACTCCTTCATTGTCCAATGGGTAAGGTAAATGCTACTACTAGGGCGTGTATCAAAAATTATCATTGAGAGAATCTCTGATCATAGCAATGGGGACAAACAAAAGCACTTTTCCAAATTTGAAGTAAGAGTGGTCATTGATATCGCAAAACTCTTTCAGCAATACCAGTATGTGTCAACTTATTAAAGGTAAAAGAATTTGTCGTGATTTGTTCTTATTGAAAGTTCATATTGCTTTGGAGTATTTGATAGAAATTGAGACTTTGGAAGGCACGAAAATCTGACTTATTCAAAATACTTGACATGATTGGAGCTTTAAATGACTTAAGTTCATAGTAGTGAGGCATCTTGGCCGCAAATATACGTACTAAAAAAGTTCTTGTTCAATCACAATTTAGTACCATTCAATCTAAGCTAGTAAAATTGATAGCAAAATTCTATAAATGAAACGTTTCTTTTTATATTTAATGTTCGTAATCCCTGTTACTTTCTGTCGATGAATGAATGATACACAGTCTCTATTACATGACCAGAATCCATTTCCAGACATAAAATTTTCTACTCAATCATTTTCCCTATCGCACTTGTAAAGACAGACTCACTAAAATCATAATGAGAGTCTTCCTGAAATGATGCTGGGGTGGCATCCTCCTAAGATGGTCGTGGTATGGGGGTATGGGCAGTTTAAGTACTAAGAGCGTATACTCCTCAAATGATAGTATACGTCTGAACTGATGCCGGCGAGTCTGTCAATAGAAAATTAAATAGCGTGAGCTAGTAGTGAGTTCATCAAATATATTAAGTAATCAAATTTATAGTATTCTGATTCTTATTTGTTTTGATCAAAGTGTAAATGAATACATCAATTTAAACAAGCTGCATGAGCATTATGTTTATATTTAAAAGAAATTTGTATTTTATAAGAATTTTAAGTTTGATTTTGAATTATTAATAACACTATTGTGTCATTACCAAAAATATAAAAAAAAGGTATTAAATCCGCTTTCCTGATAAAAAATCAAGCGAACTACTTTTAAGTTATTTTTGAGTTATTTTTGGTTGTGATTGAATAAGCTATTTCGACGTATGACTACACTAAAAAGTAGCCTTTATTCTCCGAGTCATATTTTGTAAGCGAGGAACCTGATCAATAAAACTTCATTAACCCGAAGAGAAGCATGTATCCACTGCTTCAATTAATGTAAGACAAACTTAAATACATGAGGCGCTCAAAAAAGAGCGAAGAAATTTAGATCAGCTTTTTTGTCGCTACTCAAAATCATGTAATGCAACTTATCAGTAAACTCGTAGTAGAGCCAAAATGAATATAATTGTCAGATGTTATATAAAAGGTGAGAAAATCGTTCGGGACATTATGCAACAAAACGCAAATACCATCATGTCATTTATATTGGGACTTTGTCTGGGGAGGGGTCAACTCAAATAATTATTTCAGTACATTGCATCAGATTCTATTCTATTCTAGTAAACATGCAGCTCCAATTTTTTTGCTCTATCATTTTTAGCATTACATTACTTGTTAACTCCAAGCCTTCTCATCTTTCAAAGCGAAGAAAGTCTTGCAATGTGAGTATTTTCTAAGTTTTTTGATTTAAATTGAAGCTACATTATTGTCGAGAATGGTATTTGTCCATGCTCATTTTGAATCCTTTAATGATATAAATTAACCTCCTGTCCTTAGAAAACAGGTTGTAACAAGGGAAAATGGATTCTTGAAAACAATCAAGAAGGCAACATGATAGCCGATAAAGATTCCATCATGAATTTGGTCAACTCTAGTTTCGCCTTGTGGGTTGACGCCATTGAAAGTTCGACACCCAGTCGCTATTGGAGAATTAAATTTCTTTCATTGCATGGCAATGCTGCAGTTGGACTTATAAATAAAGCAGCGGTTATGACAGTCATAGCAAAGAACAGAAGAAGCAAAAGAGGAATAACCACTGACTCCAAGTTGAGTAAAAGATTTTCGCGTGAGGCAGAGGAAATAAGCTATGATGGTGACTTGAAGGACGGGTCTTCAAAAATTCTAAGTCAATCATTCGGTCCGCAGATAACTGAAGGAGATACTGTTGGCATCCTTGTAAGACGAGCAGGCGATGTCCTTCTACTAAGCTATGACATCAACGGCGAAGCCGTAGGTCATGATATCAAACTACAGGCGAATCGATTCAAGAGAGCTTACCCAAAAATTAGGTTTGACGGTTCAGGAGAAGCAAAAATTTCCGTATCTGATGCAACTCCAAATCTTCAAAAACCACAAAAAATTTCGAGTGCCTTCACGGACGAATGGAAGCTCCTTCTATCATATGCTGATAGTGGAGCAGAAGAGGACGGATATGGTATTCGCTCAAGCATTTTGAGTGCGGTTCCCTCTTCAAGCGAAGTGATTTGTAAAATACAAAATTATATTGATTCAACAGTATACGACTTTAACTGTGCCTATGAGACATGGCAATATTTGTTCACTATTATTGAAGAAGAAGCTGGTGTGAAAATTAGTGAAATTACCTCTAAATATGAGTCAACAAACTTACCAAGGGGGACTGATTTTATCGCAAACCTCAATGGGTTCTTACTAGAGTCATTCGGTAATATGGTTGGATTAAAGCTGATAGGAAAGGATAAAATCTTACGAATGAATACAATAAATTACCATCTCAACTGGGTTCGCAAGTGAAAAAGCTCATCTGTCCTTTAGTTTATTCTCACTATACAGCACGCATAGATGCGTAAAGACTGATGTGCTTTTATTGGTTTAAGTTCTATCTTCAGAAAGACTTGTACAAGGAAATTATATACGCTAAAACAATCTAACGTGCTTACATTGCACGTCTGCCTAATACTTTTTTTTCTAACTTATACCTTTAAATAAAATTTAAAAGTGTTATTACTTTAACAATCTTTGTAGTTACCATCTTTTCTACTTCTTTTTTTTGAAAACGGCAAAGTTGGCCATTCTATATATACATCTTTCTTCGTGCACGTCCCGTGATTGCTAAGAATTTTGCATTACTAATTTCGAGCTTGTTAATGAAAAAGGATTCTTGTCCATTGAATACATAATGGCATAGAGGTAGGTATTGTTACCACATACCCCATGTGTGTACATTAGCGACCGCTTGTCCTATGTGCCTACACGCAAATGGAATTGCAGATTTTTGAGATACGCCTTTAAGTAGTCATAAAAGTTAATACTTGTAGATATACGTGAGCTATTCTTAAATAATCATTTCATGGTATTCTATACTTTGGAACCAGCAATACGTCAGCTTGCATTTGCAAAACTTGGAGGTCCTATACTTGACTCAAATACGAGGTTATTCCTTTGAAAGTCAAAAAATAATCGTTGCTTTAAAATTTTTTTTTATAGAATTAACAATGGACATCATTATTTGGATTATCTAAGAATTCAATAAGACAGATGAAGACTTTGATACAATCGGCATCGCAAGTGATCGTAGATTTGTATTCTTCAAAAATCAGGCAATTTTCTTGCTTATTGAAATCAAGGATTGCTCACATTAGTAATAACTCAAACAGCTGAATTAAATTGACAGTTGCTTGAGTGTTACCTTAAAAGCTTAGATTACAATGGACTCTGTGATCTTTCAACGTAAAAGTGACTGATAGAATTTTCCTACAAACAACGCGCTTGGTTATTATACACAGGCACGGTTACGGTTGGAGGAAAAAATTACTTATACGTTGAAATTTTACATAATAACTGCTGCTTCTTTCTAAATAGCTCATACTATAATTTTGCTATATTAGATTCTATTCGAACCAAATTATTAAGATGCCCTTCCTTTCGATATAAGATCTTCTGTTCCATCATGTATCCCGTGACATATATAATAATAGTTTCGTACAACTGAATGAGTATAAACCTTTTATGATTTGGAGATGATTTATTGAGTTTTTCATAGCTGATAAATTTTTTTAGCGTTTTCATTCATGCTTTGAATATCCTTCTTCATCAAATCAAATGACCGTTAGTGTCACATCAATCAGGAGGAAGTCTTTACTCAGCATGGATATGAAAACTGTTGAATGCGGATACAGTATCAACTGAATAGTGAGCAGATACTGGTCAAGATTTCTGGCCAATTGGCATTCAAAAATTGAAGACGAGAGCGTCTTTCGATCTTGAGTTTCTAAAAACGGTAACCTCAAATTAATACTCCTTGCGCTTTAAATGTATGATATTTTATGAATTTTTACTTGCTAGGCAATCTGAGTTCTGCGTAACCATAGAAACCAAAGAGTATGTGAAATTCTAATCGAGGAACATTATTACTGAGGCCCAAAAGTGTAAAAGAGATCATGTCTAATGAGCGAATAAGGCCTTCATGTAGGCCTTTGGTGAAGTGGAGAGACCAAGCGAAATCTTTAAATTAAATCACTTCGTATTTGATGATTTCTAAATGATCAAAAGCATTCAACATGATATTGTGCAAGAATTTTCACGTATATAAATGCTATTTCTATAACGTGTTTTTGAAATGAATTCCAAAATTTGAGGCAATTAATTTATTTGATGTCAAATCTATCGACCCATAGTGGTAACGCAATTTGAGTCTAGCGTTTGCTAAATATGACGAAATGTGGTAAACGAATGTTGCACGTAATGGTCACCCCTGCTTAACATTAGACAACGAGTCTATTCGGACCTATGGTGAAACCAAATCATTAATTTTAGCCAACCTCGCCTGATTTTCATATTGGCACATATAGGTTTCAAGTCTTTTTTTGAATTGTTTGAGGCCTTCCCGGATTCAAAGACACAAAAAATTTGAGAAGGCAACCAGGGTAGATTGCAAACATCTCACAAGTTTAGCGATAAATTTAGCTCAGTAAGGAACTATCACTATTCACTCTCTCTAGCAAAGCCTTCACTCATATTTTTTGTAGAGCTATTTCTTAGAAGCATTTGCCACTTAAAAATAAAAGTATTCGCATATTGTAAAAAATTCACATAATTCGAATTGATATGAAGAAGCGAAGCGGCTTGGAGCTTCATTGTTGACGCCAAAACCAGCTTTCCAAAGTCAGATTCAAAACTTGAGTCAATTCCTTTGTGGGGCACCTATGAAATTTCACGCAATTTGCGCTTGATGATGAGCAAGGACTGTCCTTTTCTCTCTTCAGTAAGGTGTGCCTACCATCTGATACTGAAGCGCCTATCAGCACAAAAAATATAGACGAACACCAAGAAAACCCACGCGGAGAAGTTTCAGTCTTTCATTGTAAGGATCTCAAAAAAGGATGTCCTCACATGTTGGAGTCAAGCTTTGCCTCTATCTCGCAAAGCTCACGTAGCGGTTCGGTGGACCTGCCTCCGGAACGTCACTTGTATGCACACACCATTAAGGATTGCGAGCAATTCATGAATAGACCGGAGAGGCCGTGGCCGCAATGCCAGGATTCATCGCAAAAAGAGATCTGCTGCATTGACAAAATGCCGTTAGACATTAGTATACAATCTTTGCACATTTCTGCGCCTGTACATGGCGGTCGTCAAAGATTTCAGAAAAGCTCATCGATTAAATTGAAAATTCCTCCATTGAAGCTCCCCGCCTTACGGTTAATTCAGGCTGCAAAACGCAATTTACCCAAAGAGGAGGAGGAAGAAGAGGATTTAAACTCTCAGGCATGCTTGCTGACCGCTTCACAAAATCAAGATGTATCAAATTCAAATATAAAATGCAACACTTCTCCTCTTTGTGTTTGGAAAACTGAAAATATAGTTGGCGCAGAAATGAAGAAGAATAATAATGCATGTAATGTACAGCGGGAGCAAAAACATTTCAATAAAAGTACAAATAATGCACATTTATCCGTGAAAGGCGAGAAGAATGACTCCGCATATGGTGCATTTCTCTATATGCATGAGTGCATACCAGGTATGTGGAGTAGATAGTCTTAACTAGATCAATTTTCTGAACAAACAAGAAAATTATGGTTGCCAGGTGTAGAGACAAATGATGCACCATCAACTTTATCTGAGAGGTATGAATTATCACCCGGAATCGGTAATAAGCGAGAAGAGAAAGAAGAACTGAAGCAGGAAGATACATTGAAAATTAAATCATTGACTGAATTATCAAAACTTTCAAACGACATTACTTTTCTAAATTCTAGCGTATCAATACCCGGTAATCATTAAGCTTATACTTCATAAGTGATAGGCAAAAAGACAGGCTATTTAAATGATACCTGTAATCAAGATGCTACTTTCATCATAAAGGTAAAGAAAGAATATGAGCGGGATGTCATGTGTCAGTGCGTTTGCGACGGTCACGGTAAGTTGGGCTTTTATGTAAAGCGATTATCAATAATGTAGGTGTGTATGGACACATAGTTTCTCAAATAGTTGCGCGCTTACTTGAAGGAGTACTATCATTTGTACTTGATGCTTTCACCTCTCTGCTATTCTCAAATCAGAAACAGGACTTTTTTAATGACAGCACACATGGTAATTCGATAAATTCAGTTCATGGCTTTTTCTTTAATCTTAGAGTGGGTACGAGGCAAAGCTTTCGAGCGTGGCATGGAGATTTCACAATCATATTTTGGCAAACGTTTGGAACACGTCATTAGAACGAATCAAAGACATGAGCTCCCAGAAATCGATAAATTATTGTTTGAGTCTGCTATGAGAAACGTGTTTGATGCGCTTGAGGTATGACTAGTATTGAGTGCAAATTGGCAGATCAGATGTTCTTGTAGGAAACAATTCTTCATCGGAAAGAGGCAGAGTACAGGTGAGTCATTTTTGAGGGGGGGCACGCTGATCCATGCACTGATTTATCATCTAAAATTCTCAGTGGATGTACTGTTGCCCTCTTCCTGAGGCTAGGCACGCAATTATGGACTATTTGGGTTGGTGATTCTCGTTGCATAGGATTTGAATTCTCCTGGCGATTGATGACAAAGGAGAAGAGATCCTTATCGCTCTCTAGTGCAGAGTCATTGTTATTGCATTCAAAGTCAAGTTTGAGTGAAGCTAATTTACCGGGAAACCGAGAGATTCTAAGATCAGAACCCAGCGAGATCAGAGTGGGACATGTCTCATCAAAGACATCATTAATAAGTCAATTTCCAGGCCTCATTACCCATGATCTTAGAAATGGCATTTCTGTAGAGTTCGTATTTCGTCGAATGCTTGCAACTGAGGATCACTGTCCAAGTCTCGAGCATTCTAGAATTGTGAGCCATGGCGGCCTGGTCACGCCAACTCCTTCGGACTTGGGTCGTCCTATATACCGAATTTATCCGACAGGTGAGAGTTTATCCTGACTTGGCTTCTTGAATATAATCATCTGTCGGACTGTCATCATTATCCTTCATGACCAGGAATTGCAATGAGTCGCGCTATTGGCGATCTCAGCTCTACGCCCTTCGGACTAATACATGAGCCCGAGATCGCTTGCGTTGAAGTGTCATGGTGGCGAGAGTCACCACTAGACAATAAATACTTCTGGCAGTTAGCGCTGGTCACGGCGACTGATGGTTTATGGGACACAACAGAATACGAAGATTTTGCAAAAGATGTTGTGGCAGGAATTGTAGTTGATGTACTTGAACTCTGTTCAGCTTCAAGCTTAAGCAGTCGAGAGGTAATTGATTCAAGCGACAACATAAAAGACGTCGGGAGGGAAACATTTGAGTATCAAGCTTGCCAAATTGTGAGAAACTCTCTCGTGATTTATGGTCGACTCAATGAACCGTTCTGATTATATCTTAATGCAGGCTCGTGAACGCCTAGAGGAGGCCTGCCAAACGGCGCAGTCGCGGCGTCTATTTCTAGAATCTAGGTCTGATGACACTTCAGCAGTTCTGTCTTTTTTATCTTAAGATACTTAGTTAAAAGACACATATTCGGTGCACCGGTACACTTAGAAAAATACTCAATGTGGAATGCCTTTGCACGCACCTTCGGTGGTGGATTCAATCAACAACAGCAACAACGTTCCAATGCTGATATTGCAGCACAAGGCGATAAGGAGGCCAGGCCGCTGGTAGCAGGACAAGGCGATTTCGCGCAAAGAAGGTTCAGCTTTATTAAAATGATTTTTTATTTGAGACTTTCAGGCTTCAGAAAGAATTCACTGAGCTATCTACAGATAGTACCATTCCATCCAATATCCGTCTTCTAACAGAAGTCCCAATCAATCGGCCAACAACAACGGCTCAGAATTCAAAATACATTAGCGAGTGGTTGGTTGAGATTCGTGGCGCCGAGGGCTCAGTCTTTTCGAATGAAACTTACATCTTGAGGTTCAGATTTTCAGAAAAATACGTATGTAGTTTTTTTCAATTTTAATTTATGTAAGCCTATGGAATCACCAGAGGTTATATTCAAAGGCAAATCTCCAGAACACAAACACGTATATTCCAATGGTCATATATGTTTGTCTATCCTCTACGACGGTAATGAAATTTAAGAGTAGTCGCCTCAAATCTTGGATTCTCTCGCCTTCTGACATTATTTTGGATAAAGCTGTATCTGTAAATGCTCTATATGTAGGATGGAGTCCTGCTCTCAGTGTTTCGTCGATCTGTTTAAGCTTAATTTCAATGCTTAGTTCAACCGATACAAAGGTTAGCTACCTTTGAATAGAGCGCCAATTTATAGAACTATATATAAATTTTTGTATAAATATTTATGATTTGCATTATTAGGAAAGGCCTCCGGGAGATCATGAATATGTGGTACTGAGTAGGCATGGAGTTTCTCCCAAAGATATGAAATGGTTGGCTTAAAATGCCCATTAAATATACGTCAGGATTTTTCATGATGATACCGTCTGAAGATTATAAAAGAATAATAATTGCTTACGAATAATTAGTATAATTAGTATTTATTGAGATCATAAATATTACTCATTAAAAATCATTATAACACTAGTGGACCGCTTTCTACCGTGGTGGTTCAATTTTTTGCTGCCGTAGCTCCGTTGATATCACCCACTAAGAAATTTTTTCTTTCAGCAACAGACACATCTACAGAAGAAATTGAAAGTTGTGACTCAGCCACGAGGGTTTGCTTATTTTCTAGACGTGCTGATAAATCAATAGAGTTCTCAAACTCTTCCTCGAGAGGGGCATTTTCTGAGACTTCATGTTTCGATTCAAATGCCCAAAGCGAATCTCCACTACTATCATCACCTGTTGCTACATGCATATTGAGAGCAGACTCAACACTGAATCCTTCATTAAATTCAATAATGTCTCCAGTCTCATCACATTCTATTTTTTCTGAAGTAGCACTTTTAATAGTAGTGGCAGTACTCTCTTGATTTTTTTTGGCACGCTGAGTTCTTTTTCTCTTTGTTCTGTGTTTTTTTTCTGCACTGAATTTGCTTTCATTCTTTGAGATAGACTCCGAGGGACATTCAGCTGATCCTGCTAACCCTATCATAGGAGGTGGTGCTGGTAACGCAGCAGGGAAGGGCGCAGAGCCACCAAGCCCTAATGGTAAGACCGATATCTGTGAATTTGGATTCGCAAAATGAGTGAACCACACTCCACCACATAAAGGCATTTTCTGAAGAAAATAAGTAAAAAATAATCACACTTACCAAAAGAGACTTTAAAGCTTTTGCTTGAGTCTCTACTAAAAATTTCCATTGAATGTAACTAACCAGAATTTGTTGTATATCCTGAGGACTCATAGCATAACTCAAATACTTTATTTGTGAGCTTACTATTGGGTATTGGGGTCTTTTTTGACATAAGAGAGCACCTAAATGTATGAGATGCAAAGTTTGACCTGAACCAAAACTAGCTTGTCTTTGCCTTTGCTCTTCACGAGGTCCAATTTTATCAATATTTGTATCGTGCATATGTCTGTAATTTTAATTGAATTTGCTCATGCACTAACTTGCAACTTCTCAATATGGCAGGAATAATATTTGTTTCGTTGAGTAGACATATTAACACTTCATATGCGACATTCTTTGTTCTTGAGTCTGCGTGCGAACACCCCACTTCAAGTAATATTATTGTTTGAAAAATATTACTAAATTTTGATCACATTTTGAATACCTACGTTATTGAAATGTGAAGTATTGTGTTGAAGCTCTCCGATATTAAGAGTTGGACCAATGCATTTAGGAAATCAGACGTCAAGAGAGATTGAATCTGAATCAGAGACTTAAACAAAAGAGAATTTTGTAACTTACAATCTCAACACTCGTTTGAATAAAAATACTTGTTAACTTCAATGCTTCAAGAAGCTCCAGGGTGCTTAATATTTGATCCCCATGATTTTGTTTGATTGAAGTGCTTTCCCATAAACCCTCACAATGTTTAAAAATGAGCTTTTGTGGAATGGTGTAATCTGGTAAATTAAGCTCATCCAGTAAACAATGAAATTTGGGGGTAAGGGGATGATTGAACTCAGGAGAGAAACGTTCTGGCTCAGTCCAGCCGATATCCTCTCCGCTCCAGCTATTTTGCATGAAATCTTTTGGAGAATCACTTGAAGAACTTGCTGATAAATATGACGTACAATCTAAAGAAATGAAATTAAATTGAATTAGATTATCACCTTCAGCGGCATGTTGTTCCAGAGACATTGATCTTTGAAAAAACATATCTTGAATAATATCTTTGTCTGTTTGTGTCGACGGCGGAGATGACAAGCAACTACTGCAACTCAAGGGGCTGAAATTTTGAAAATCTTTGAAGTAGTCACTTGTAAACCGTGTTGTGCAAACATCATGCTCTACGTTATGTCCTTTAACTGTTTGTTTTGTTTTCTGAGTTGATATGATCCGCTGTTTGAATTCTGAAAGATTTTTTGCCAGAATTTTATAGAATTCATGCAACATGAATTCCAAAAACTCTGCTGTTGGAAGACAACTTAATTGAAAATTGTCAAACATAAGCTTTGGTTTAATCTCTACTGAATTCTCAGTCAAGTCCATGAAAGAGCGGCTGTGGAGCAATGTTGGTTGATCATGACATGTTGTGCTATTAATTCTGGGAATAATTCGTTTTCTTAGTAAATTTAGTGCATGTTGTATTTCTCTGTGAGTTGAAACAGCTTGTCCGCCTGCCAAGATCTTGTCATATTTACTCTTTCGCGGTGATATATTATATTCCGGAACAAGACTTTTTTGTAGATCGCTCGACGGCACTCCCGCAGACTGGTCATCATCTGTGAGCTTCTTCTGACTAGGCGGTATCTGAAGTGGTACAACGACATCAGATAATGCTGGGGGAGCTTCACTCGAATCAAAGTTTCTTTCTATAACAACATCTGCAAATGGTCGATCGATGAAAGTATTATTAGCTATATCTAAGTTGGATTTCATTGTAAACTGCAAGTCTAAATCCGGTGGAGAAACCGATGAACTGGTTGGGCCTACAAATGTGTCTCATTATTGATGCTTCCTACCGGTGGCTATAGCAGGATCATGCCATGGAATGCCGGTAACACGAACGCAAATAGCAGTTAGTATGTCGATTGCTGCCATTACGCACGAAGTTTTCTAATGAGATAGCTATACGACACACTTACACATGACTGTATGCAATTTACGAGGAATCCAATACATTCTGGAGTCAAAAGCGATAAAAGATACAATGGGAGCAACACCCCTCGATTCTCTGTTAAAAGGTGTATAGAGCTAAACCAATACGGAAATAATCCGCAAATTAAATCATTCAAATTTAAAAGCTTACGAAGTACACATCGGATGATAGTCGATATCGATTCATGTTTCTGCAGAATGAGTAAGGAATCTTAATCCCAATATTGCAGAAGCAATCATACCTCTCCATTTGGGTCTTCAGTTACTAGGGCCGTTAGTATTACTGGTAGCACATTGAAGGGATTGAACACAACCTGCACGATAAAGATGTAACTGTATATCTAATACCAATAATACTTACATGACCTCCTCCTGTTTCTCCTACCTGATTGAAGAATCCACAATTTATAAGCTGAATTATTAGATCTGTTACCGATCGGGCGCCTATATGATGCAGCAAATGACGTAGACGCCAAGGGTTACGTTGCAGATAGCATATGACCTGAATCAAAAGTATCATTGCATAACGAGGTGCAATAATTTTCAGACTTTCGTAAACTTACGGCATCCGGGCTTTGCTGATGCATAGTTGCAACTATTCGACAAAAGTAACCCATGAGAACCGGATTTCGGTTTGCTTCTCCATTTGTTTCGGCTATGAAATGATGATTTTCATTTTGCGGAAAATTATGAGGAGGGGCGGAATATGATGAAGTTTGATTTTCCCAAAAGTCAGAAGCGCTCGAAAATGTTCTCTTTGAATCTGGAGTCCGAAGCTCAGGTAAACTAGCGCTAGTATGTGGTTTTCGTTGTGGTTCTTCAGGTAGGTATTGAAGAAGATGCTGAGAATTAATAAAAAGACTTTCTTCTGGGTTATGAGGGCGCAAAAAATCCCATAGGAGATTCACAGCATCTTCACCATTAGTCTCGCAAAGACATCTATAGATAAGAAAAATTAATATTTGCGTGTATTCCATAAGTGCAAATGATGTCACTTTATTCTTACACACTGAGATCACCATTATTCGCACACAGCGCTTCACAGGCATAAAGAGGATATTTATACTTCCTCGCATCGGAGCTGTCGGCTTCTGGCAGCTCAGTGCACAACCGAACAAGTTCTAAAAGAGACTTTTTCGACTTTAAAAATGATAGAAGCAAGCCATTGCGATTTTTCAATTCCTGAGATAAGCGATAATTGATGAAGGGTCTTTTTCAAAGTATCAGAGCAACAGGCTTTGCCGCAGTGAGTCTTTTCTCTTTTTGCATAAGATTAATGACTACTCTCTGCAACTAAACAAACAATATAGAATGAGTTATACCTGAAAAAGATCTTCGGCATCCAACAACAGCTCAACAGAACAGCTTTCTGACGTCAACACGGCTTGCACGTGATTTAAGCCGTTCGGAACTACAAGATGAGCAAAGGGGTAATGCCAGTATGACCCAGCCCCCAAAGCCATATCTCAAACTGATGACATTCAATATTCAATAATTTCGATAGTTGCGCTTATTTTTATGAGATTATTGTATAAGGGTATTAAGAGATATCAGGTACGTGACTTCTGTCACAGGATATTAATGTATATATTCATACATTTCTTCATACGGAAATCCTACAAGTAAATCCATCAATTTCTCTAACACATTATTGGGTTTCATTAGCGTTTTTAGCATTTGTTTCTTCAGCTGTCATTGTCGTTAATTTTGAATCCTCTTCCTGATTTTTATTTGGAGTCTCTAATTTCTTCACATCAACCGGCTCATGAATTAAGTTAGGTATTGCGGCCTCAATAATATACATAATCTTCAACTTACCTGATATTGTGATCCTACACGTATCGTCTTTCTTTGAGTCATCCATCGCTCCTGCTTCATCTTGTTTTAGTCACAGAGAATAAAAACTATTTCAGTTTAAGCTGTACATGGACTCTATAACTTCGAAAAAGTATCGAAATACTTGCAAAGCATAATTGACAAGCACTTTTTAGACATCTTTTTTACATTGGGAATTCAAATACTCCGCGACTCCTTCTGGCTAATTTTAAAAAGTTTTAGATAAAAAAAGTGTCTCACTGTTGGTTTCATTCCCTTATTTCCTTTAATCCAATCTGCGGGACAAACTTCACCAAATTGTTCAATGTGATGCAAAGCATCGACCATTCGAAGTGCTTCATTGACACTACGACCGAGCGGTAAATCATTTACAACAGAGTGACGAATAATTCCTTAAAAGTATTTATGCACATGATAATTTTACCTTCCTTATCGATAAGAAATAACCCTCGAAGGCTAACAGTACACTCTCTAGATAATACGCTGTAATTATGTGAGATTTCTTTGGACAAATCAGACACTAGGGGAAATTGAAGTAATCCAACTCCTCCATTTTTCAGCTCTGTCTTTTTCCAGGCTAAGTGACTAAATGCTGAATCCACTGAGATTGCTACAACCTAACACACAATTGCATTATCTCTTAATATTTAACACAAAGAACCCGTAACGCTTATAGACGAAAAAGTTATATATTTGATTCTGTTACGCTGTTTACTTCGCAATTACGATTTTTAAATTCTTTGATCTTTTGATCAAAGGCAATGAGCTCAGATGGACAAACAAATGTGAAGTCCAAAGGGTAGAACAATAGGATAACATATTTTCCTCTATATGATTTGAGACTCAATTTTTTGATTGAATTGTCCGGATAGACCGCTTCCGCCGTAAACTCTAACATATATCTTAAAAGCTATAGTTTACCAGGTGCTTCATTTTGAACTAACAGTGTATTCAGCTAGAAAAAAACATCTTTCAAGCGGGTTCACTACTCTCACTTGATTTTTTAATCCAGTATAAATTGCGCGAACAGAACTACGCTGTGTGAACCTTTGCAAAGGGCGGATCCATATTCGAAATAACGGGCTTATCATATTGAGTGCAATGCATGCAATTAGGCTCACCAAAAAGGAAGTGTCGCAGAATTATCTTCGCATTTCTAGACATGCGTTACTGGTTTAACTTAAGTTTTGAACGAGAATCTAGATTGTCTAATTTTATTTGTTCTATTTAATGCACAGCATAAGAGAGTGCTGCGCAATTTGCGCACGTACACAGGAAGTCGATAATGTTAAATTAATTTTTTTCATGATTTTATCACATCACATTTAATGATACATTTCAAATTTTGATTCATATTAGACTCTTCAATTTATGGCTGCACAAAGGTGTATATTTTTAGCTAGCTTCTGTTGAATATTACAATATACTATTGGTTGCAAACACTTATTGCGGTATCTAAATAATGTCTTTAAATATTCCAGCATTTAGAGATTGCGTCGATAATTCGAACAACAATTTGACCGATCAATGTCTTTCGAGTCAGTATTACGCTGACCCAAACTAAACAGCATAAAGTAATTGCATTTTTGAAATAAATAGGGCACACAACAGACACAAGACATCCCATCAAACATAAGAATACTAAAAATGAAGTTTTGAAAAACATTCTTGCGCAGAAAGTCAATGCACTATGATTATAATTTTCAGGAAAGTGCGGTGTTGTAGAAAAGCCGAGTGTTGCCGCCTCACAAGAGACATTTGTGACAGAAGAACCACGAACTAACTCAGCACGTTGCCCAAGATCATTATAGGTTGTTTTAATTTCGGGTGCTTTGATGCTAGTTTTGGATAGCGGCGGCGGCGGCGATGACTGAGATGTTAGCGCTCGATGTGCTTGCAGTGCTGTTTCAAATGGATTAGCAGTCCAAGTAAAGATTCCATCGAAGAAAATAATTAATGGTAAATATTTTCTTAGTTTAAGTTTGATAAACTTGCAAATTGTCTTGATCTCCGGAGGTAATGCGGACTGAACAAGATTTTTAATAAGATATGCTGTGGCCTTGCAGTGGGGCTCATCATCTTTCTCAGTCATGGTGAATGATTTTGGTGTTGTTGAGTTGTCTGTTGGAAGATTGAGTGTCTTGAAGATGTCCGTATGACAATATTCGTTGATTTCCGTCCGAGTACGAAACCACATAAGTCCTCCTGCTATATATAGTAGAATGAGGCCAATCTTATACACAGAAATCAGTATTAGTAAAGTGGCAGATGCAAAAACTAAAGACAGAAATGGATTCTGCCATGCAAGTATTTTATTGAGCCCATGAAGTATGCAACATATCCATTGAGTGATGATTTTGAGAAATAAGTTGAGGTGTTGTAGTATAAAGTCCAAATCATTCGTTTTTGATTCTCTCAATGGGTTATTGTCTTGAAGTGAGTCTGGAGCAATTTCAGGCCCAAGTAATCTAACGGCCTCGGTCTGTCCTGTGCGGTAAAATTGTCTAATATTTTCAGAAGGAGGCTTACAGGCCCAACCCGGTAGCGATTTAAATACTGATGCATAAGATGTTACCATAGAGGTTTTCAAAGTAACCGTGATTTGGCGCGAATACTTAAGCTGATATTTTTCGTCATTATTTGCATACGGGAGATAGGGATATTCGAATGCATATACCAGCTCGAAACACTTTGGGAGACCAGATGAAGATTTTGCTTGGATAAACTGAGACTGAAGAACCTCATCCATTATCTCAGCACTTATTGTGTCAGAACTCATGAGATGAATACCAATCAGTGACTCAGGATGATGAATGTCAAATGAAACTTCAAATTTTCTTTTCAACGGATCCTCATCCTTCAAGCACTTGCTGACGTGAATCGCAGAATGATCGTCGTAAAGCTTGTTTTTGTCCTTACGCATCTCATTCAAAACCTCCCGAACTAGTATACCAGTATGGATCAAACTAGATCCAAATACTACGCGTTTATCAACTGTGATGCAAATGTAAAAATTTGGTGCTATATGTTCCTGGAATAAGTCTACTGCTTGATCAAAGGCCTCGTCATCCATTTTTTTCGGATTTAGAACACTTACTAACTCCCGCATAGGCGGTCGTTCAGCGTGCATCTCCAGTGCCAATATGTCAACCGTAGCATTAAGGTAACCACGATATTTCGTATAGTCTGTTGCGTCCTTTCGTGATAGGAAGCATCGTATTGCAGAAAAATTTAACATATTGAATTGTTCCAAATAAAATCAATTAATAAACTGAAATATAAAAAATAGGTTTAGTCATTGACTAATACTAGTCTGCTTCACACAAACATTCGGAGATTCTTACTAAAAATAAAAAGGTCAAGTACGGGGAGGCGGGGGTAGTATAATTAATTTCATTATACTTTGGAGCTTTTTTTTAATATATAAGGAGATTCTCCAAGCAGTAGACCTTTAGTCTCACGAATAAAGACGAATATAAAAATAGTGACTAACAGCTGCATGACCGTGAATAAGCAGAAAGCGGCTTTGTTTGGGATGAGCATTGCACAAAGTACCATTATTATGCTTGCTATCCAGTTTGACATTGTCGCTATGCTGGCGGCAACATCTTTGATTTCCATTGGATAAATTTCAAAAAGATAAACCCACAAAATTGGGCCATGAGCGATAGCAAAACTAAACACAAATCCTAGAACTGCAATGATAGCGGAAATTTGCGTTTTCAATGAAGGTTTGCTTCCAGTAGGTTCCATTAGATATAAAATTGCGGCTGGAACAAGAAACAAGAATTGAGCTGTTGAGCCAAACAAGAGTAATGAGCGGCGACCCGTTTTTTCAATCAATAAAACAGTTGGGAATGTCATTATCACATTGATTATCCCCATGACAATTGACATAGCGGTTTGCATAGAACCAGACCATCCAGATCCTTTAAAGAGACTATTCGAGGATGTTATGAATACATTAATTCCCCCGAATTGCTGACCAACGGCAAGACTACATCCGACAATTGTGACATATCGATATTCCTTATTTGCCAGAGCTTTGCTGAAAGTTAAACCATTCTTTTTTTGATCTTCGGCGACCCGTACATGCTGAATTACGCTTTCAAGTTCTCTTTGAACATCCTCTTTTCCATAAATCAGTTGCAGTAGCGAATGCGCGTCCTTAAATCGACGCTGCTCAACATAGTAAACAGGCGTTTCGAACGAATAAACAACAATCAATAGATATATGCCAATGAAAGCTGGAACAATCCCCAAGCCAATCATTACACGCCACCAAAGCCTCTGAAAGTGCGAGGGTACCCACGTATCAAGCTGAGCTTCTGGATTCGTGAGGCATACTCCAAACAGTAATGCGACCAAAATTCCGAACGTGAGGAATAGCTGATGAAAAACGCCGTATTTTCCACGTATTGCTGGAGGTGTTACTTCTGATATATATGTAGGGGTGGCTACAGATGATAGTCCCACGCCGAACCCCACTACAAGTCTAGCCCAAAATAAAGCAGAAAATGAATTTGAACACACTGAACTGATAGTTCCGAGAACAAATATCCACATGGTTAAAAGCATCAGTCGACGCCGTCCTGAAGCCATTAATCTACCGCCAAAAAATGCACCAATGGCACCTCCTATCAAAACAGCACTTTTGAGGAATGCGTTATAGATGAGAACTTGACGACAATGAAGGAAATTAAACCCTGTGCTGCAAGCCAAAACTAATGTATTTCCGGAAGGTCCTCTTCGAGGATCTCTTTTGATGCATTTTTCGTTACATTTGTTGTAAGATTGACATTTCGTAAAAGTAGAGTCATCCACGGCTCCATAATGTTTCATTGCTATATCTAGCTCACTAGGCCGAGGGCCACACATCAGTAATTCAGAGTTTACACTGGCGATAGCGGTATTGAGCACAGCCACGTTGTAACCAAACAAGAACGATCCAAGTGTTGCGAGTAGAGTCAGTTGCAAAATAAATTTAAAGCAAGTGCAAGAGCACGTTTTTCGAAAATTAGACCAATCATACATGTCACAGTATTGCTCGAGTAGAAGTCTATGCTCATCTTCCTCTTTGTTCATTGAAGAATGCATAACGGTAAGTGTGTAATAATAATAATTACTTCGGAGTATACTGCATGCAAGGTTTTTTGTGCAGCATATAAAGACACATACAAATTTTGCGAACTACTTCCGCGGAAACTTCCTAGTGATGATGTTAGAAGAACAACACAAAACTATTTATTGTATGCTTAACAGAGATAAGGAGATTAAATATGCTATGCAAATCATCAAATAATAATAGTTCATTATCACTGGAATCTATATACGGGTGCGCGCGCGATTGAAGTTATGCTCTTCCTGCCGCAGTTAATTTCATTTTACTCAAATTCATTTTTCGAGGAAGTATTTGAGTCTTCTGTAAGTGCCCCAATCCTCGATTTTTATTTTTATTTTGCAACAGCTTAAACATAGGAGCATGCCGCAACATATCAGGAAATATTACTAAACGAATTTGTGAACCACGTATGTAGACTTGCTGTGAACAAATATGTTTACAAAAGAAATACAGGACTAACCTCGAGATTCGTTGTCTTTCCATCGCGAGCTGTGACACAAACGCCTTCAACCATAGTGTTCATATTGTCTTCGACACTTGTCTATGAGATCGTTATAAATGAATCGCTACTCATGTAGGTTCACTTTGTAGACAATCAAGAATTTAGACTTACGAGTTGACCGCGATAGGTTTCACCAGTTTTAACTTCGACAGTTATGGTATGGCCTAATCCTTCATGCATCAACTTTATAGGGACGCCGACACTCATTCTTCTTCACGTCCTTAAATTTGTTTGTACAGGTTCAGGGACAAAAAGTCATACAGCTTTGTTGATTGTGCCTTTTCCAATTTGCTTGTAACAAAATTCTAAACATTCTTTTGAATTGTAATTTTTAGAATTTATCTTCTTATTACAAATACCATCCAATGATCTTGCCGCTATGCTTTTGCATAGTGCTGGATGTTGATAACTTTGTTTTGCACGTAACATTTGACCGAATGTCAATTCGGATTTTTTCTTTTTAGAATTATGATTTACTAATTGCATATTCCGATCCCGAAACCATCTCTTTTTTAATAAAGTTGTAAGAGTCAATCGACGACTGGGATCTGCGATAATACTATAACGATTTAATGTATACCTGGATGTAGCATTTGTTGTAGTATAGTTTTCAATTTTTCAGATATACCCGGCAAAACAAGATTATGTATAATACGAGAGGCTAAATTTGGATCTGTAAACACAGCTTTCCCAAATGTCTTAATTTCTGGATTAGAAGGACTAGTAACATCAATTTCCCACATAAGAGTTCCGCTATAACAAAGTTTACATTTTCTAAATCTTTACCTCAAAAGTTCCAGTAAGACACATCCGAGACTCCAGATGTCACACTGATTTATTTTTCTGAATCAAACTTACTTGTTTTCCATACTGATCATCATACGAAATTTCAGGTGCCATATATGACTCAGTACCTGCTTGCGACATTGCTATATTTATTTTTGAATCAGTGATCAAATACGATCCTCTCCTTTTTTTGTCATCAATTTTGGTTGGTAAAATACAACATAAACCAAAATCACCAAGACGAGCCGAACCGTCACTAGCCAGAAATATATTTGCAGATTTCACATCTCTGTAATTAATGTTGAGAGATATCGACAAACCTATGTATTATACCATTACTATGCAAATAATCTAATGCACAAGCAATTTGATATATCCATATTCTAACCTAAGGAAATACTAGTCAGAATAATGATGACTTTTACTTCAATAATGAATAATAATGATAATTATTATCTATTATTTCAATTAATAAAAAAAAAAAAATGAACATTGTAATGATTAATAATTATAATTTTTTTCCACTAGTAATTAACAGAAACAGTAATAATGATCAAATCGCCAATAATATTGGCAATAATAATAATAATAAGAATTAAGAATCAATAATTTATAAAAACTATAAAAAATAGAATTATTAAATTTAAGTGAGTAATAACAATCAATAAAATGAATTAATACAGGTCAATTCTATAAAATAATTAATCAATAGGTATCTTATTAATAGTGATTGATAGTCAAGGATTAATATCATTCAACAATAGTAAACTCACTTGAGATTCAATAAGTGATTCCCAATCATTTTCGATTTTAGTTTTAAGATCCCCACCATTATAATATTCCATGACAAAAACGCAAAAACACTTAGAATTCGTAGAAAAAACATCACGACCAAACTCGAACTCTCTATGTAAAAAATCATCATAATATTTTGCCTAAATAGAATAAAAAATTAATTCAGCGAACCAAATATTGATGCGATAAAGCTGAAATTCTTCTTCCCTCAATCGCAAATGAATCTGCTTCTGTGATATCATCAACTAATATTTTTTTCAAAACAACTTTACAATTCAACTTTTGACGTCTTGATTTGAAGAATCCTCTTTTAATAACGAGGGGCTGCAAAATTTCAGCTAGATAGACCGTTCCAAAACCCCCTGATCCTAACTTAGGTCGAAAAGATACTATTTTATTACTGCTTACTTTTTCGATTAATTGGAAATCGCCCTTACATAGTCTGCATTGACATTTATTTCGTAACTGACAAATGAGCTTCACAAGATGTAATACGCCGAGTGTACTGAGACACATCAATGCAACAATAGAGATCACGATATTGTGCTTGTTAGCTGTTGACTGAGCTGATATCTCAATTGAATAAATCTCGCTGTCTGAAAAGCTTGACGGCAAAAGACTGTCATTATCAGATATTTTTAAGTGTTCTGAGGAGGATTCACCCATAAATGCGGTGCCTTGTATGAGAACGTTTTGTCCGAATCCTGCTGAAGTATGCGTGGCTGAAGCAGCCGCAGCAATGAGAAGAAAAAAACTTCTCCGTGAAATATGACTGCAGATCCTACCCATGAAAAAAGACCTTTGTGATAATCTCAGACCATACACATTTTGTTGCAGAAGTTCGTAGTCACTTGCATATGAATAAGGTTGATTAAAACTGCACTCGGTGCATGTATATGGCATCATATTTGCGGAGGAGCCTGCAGACGCTGTTCGTATATATACTTCCATTTATGCGAGATCACGTAACGTATAATAAATCTGCGGCGACGCGGCACTCAAATGTGGCAAGAACGATATTTAGGCATAGTGCCACTTTTTCAGTCGCTTACCTTTGAATGGCGGGAGATCTAGCAATTGACTCCCGCCGAGTAAAGCTTAGTGAAATCGATGACTTTGATACTTTTTTTGACACATTTGGTAAGACACCCCAAAAATCGTCGTTTTTTGACGAATTGGGGGGTGTCAGCAAGCAGAGTGAGAATGTCACAAATCTGGAGTATATGGATCGGAATCGTATTGCTTCAAGCGTTCTTACTACTGACAAAATGGACTCATTTTCAGGTCGCTCAAAGGCCACATTTGAGCGTAGATCTATGATGAAATCAGCCAATCTATTTTCTGAAAACTCAACTAGTCCAGTTCCTTTTGCTAATAGAAAAGCTGTCGTAAGTGAATCTTGTGTTTACTATGCATGCAAACTTGTTATAGATGCATGAAGCATATGAAAACACTTCTCCCTCTATAAATGTCGCGGGGAACCCATTCAATGGCATCTCTGAGCAAAACCTGCACGAAGGTTCAAACTCCACGTTTAGATTTCAATCTGATGCGCATTTTGCTGCTTCCAACGATATTTCTCGGTGGAGTGCTTCTGGTGATGAGGACAGTAACGAGGCTCTCGGAATAATGAAGCCTTCATTTTCAGAAAAAAACAAACTGAAAAACCTTGCGCAAAATACTT
The DNA here is from genome assembly GCA_030522725.1 of Ichneumoninae sp. B BG-2022a. Taxonomy (NCBI): domain Eukaryota; kingdom Metazoa; phylum Arthropoda; class Insecta; order Hymenoptera; family Ichneumonidae; species Ichneumoninae sp. B BG-2022a. The sequence goes on along the minus strand of JAPYZD010000109.1, from coordinate 68,012 downwards.
TAAGACGAGATAGAACGATTGATTATCGTAAGAATAGCCTGGCCTCTGAAGGCAGCCGATCGGCATCCGAAATTTCCGGCGTGTCGAAAAGAAAACCTCCAACGGAACCACAGCCGGGGTCCTCAAACAAACAAAGGAGTTTAACCTTAAAAAATCAATTAGTTAGCAAAAAGGAGACAAGCCCATTCGATAGCGCAAAACAATCCACAGGGACGCCAGGTAGCCGCTTGAAAAAGGTAGCCCCGCGGCTAACATTAGTTTCGTTTGAGGACTGTGTTGTTTCTTTCATGTGTACATGACTGTTGCTCATCATTATACTTATATTTCTGCCAGGTTGACGCATATCCCTTTCATCGATCGCGTACAGTCGCTGCACAGTTTCGTTTGCCTCGACCCACAGAATACAACTACCGGGGGCAATTATATCGGCTGAAAGGACGCTGGAAAAAAAAATGGGTCTTGGAGTGGTTTATAGCAGAACATGACGTCCTGATGACTTGTGCACAAGAGGAGCCGTTTCTGCTAAAATTGTGCATCCCCTTGAGAAATATTCAACGAATTGAGCTTGCAAAGGTTCCGAAGAAGCTTCAGGGTACAGTTCTCGATATACGATATATTGAGGCTGGAAAGAAGAACCAGGAAGTACTTTCGACGCTTCGCTGCCGAGCTATAAATGCAGCGGAAGCAAAGTTTTGCATAGAATCACTATTACGATTAAGGGAAAGAGCTCTGAGAGAAGGAAAAAGTGATCTTGTTTCCCGGAGCAATGCTGAAGTTGCTATAAGAAAGCTTCATGACAGTGTTAAAAATGGCGGTTTGTATCAATTGGTACTACGCCTCTTCTCAATTTCCGCACGTCATAATGAAAGTCTACTTCGAAATGCCATGGAGTTGTTAAAGTGGAACTCAGTAACACAAAAGATGACTCAGCAGCAGGAAATGACGAATTCCAAACTTCTTCTGGCCAGAAGCGAAGCTGAAGCCGCTAAGGCTTTGGGAAAGACTGAGTTGGTAGAAGCAAAGCGTCTAGCCTCACTGGGCACACTTATACAAAAGCTATGCTGCCTGGCTGACTCGAAGAGGCATTTGGCGTTATTGCACTTCCAGCACAACGCTAGCACTTCACACACCATGAAAATAGCCAAGGGAATGCATGAGGTTTTGCTAAATGCAGTTGTTGTTGAGCATGAAAAGAGAGGAAAGGCGAATGTTCAATGGCGCAAACAGCGCATGAAACATGCACTACAAGCACCTTTCTTACGTGCAATAAAGTGGGCATGGTTGCAGATTGAGATGAGAGGGGATTGTAATCTGATAGTGACAGAAGCAAGAGCTAGCACGCTAAAATGTCTTATTTTTGCGCATCAGAGTCACAGAAACAAAGCCATTGCCATGGCACTAATGCGTTGGAAGTCAGCCGCTACACTATATGCGTGTCAACAGCAAGCGCTCAGCGCAGTTTTAATTGATATACGAAATTGGCAATGCCATCTGGCTATCAGACGTTGGGTTGTAGGGTGTACGGTGCGCTCACAGAGGGACATTCAAGCTGTTATGGCTCTTAGTCTTACTGTAAAGAAGAAACTCTCCCAAGTTCTCAGGTTTGTCGCAAACCTTGCATTTTGTTTACATTAAGTTGAAAAATGTATAGACAGGCATCTCTGAAGGGTTTATATTTCTATTGAATTCAGCTCATTTATACATCAATCAGACGTTCCTCTATTGTTTTTCTGCATCAGTGCCGCTTTTGGCTTTTGGAGTCGACGCACTGTGGAAATCGAACAAGAAGATGCGCTTCAAATCGCATCAAACTACAACATGGTACGTACAGAATGTTTGGCGGAAATGCAATTCCTAGATAAACGATCAAATTGTAGCCGCCTATAACCATGTACCACGCGACCGTGCATGTCATCTGCTCGCAATAGCCTTTCAAAAATTTACATTTGCTCGTCGTGCTCAAGCGCTACACAGAATGCTCCGAGCTGCCGCTGAAGGGGTGAGCAAGGGGTTTTTTTAAGTGTGTCATTTGAACATGTTGAGTAAAAACGGTAGGGTTGGAGAGTTAGGTTTAATAGAAAGCCATTATATTAGTTAAATGAGATTCTTTTTCCTATCGCAGCGTCTGCTTCATCGAAACCTTATGGTCGCAATTTCACTGTTTCAACGTCTGAACAGGAAGCGGCTTGTTGAGGGATTTTACGGTCTGCTTAAATTCAATTCAAGGTACAACAATTTCTCATCTAAGGTAAGCTTTTCGTATTGATTGATCACTTATACAAATTGAGTATAATGTACGGCTCTATAGCGTTTGAGGGGTGTCCTGCAATTAACTTCTGTACTTCGAGCCATGAGAGATCGGAGAACCGCAAGAGCTCGTTTTTTTATCTCTTGCAAACCCCGCGCAGCATTGTCAGCTGTCCCAGTTTTGAGGGGTGCTCCTCTACTTCAAGATGTTCCAAACATCACGCATAACAAACCGTCAGAAAGCTCAATTTTGCAGAAGCAGCCTGAAAGTACTGCCATAAACCTCAACCCAGACAGCTCCAAGCTGCATCAGCTCCCGCAAGTTCTGCTGAATATAACGTAAGAAAATATGACGGGGAAATATCATTTACATCAGTGGAGCTCGTCTCGCGAAAACTTTGCGGTCCCTAGCTGCTCATAAGCATGGTTTAGTTTCAACGAAGTAAGTGTTATTCTAACCGAATCAGAATTTCGAGACGCTTCCATGGCTGAGTTAAATGTTCATCAGAGGTCTTTCGAGGACTCAGCGCTTAGAGTGTCTATCTAATTTTTATGAACAGCATCTACGCAACAACGTAGCAGGGGCCTTCTTCAGCCTTGCATCTCAGCTACCGCAATTTGCAAGTGTTAAGGGTTTGTCTAGCGTCAAAACCAGTATTCCGCTCGCTGTAAAACCTACAGCTATCGAAATGGAGCAAGCTAAAGAAGCTGAATCATTCGAAACACAGCTTATTCAAGCGCAAATGTCGGCTAAAATCGCCCCTCGAGTCTCCAAAGACGAACCAGTTATGCCTTCACGTCACAGTTGCCTCCTCCTATCGACGGATTTTGAGAGTAGGCAATTCTCTGATGTTCTAAATGACCTCTTCAACAACGCAACCGACTCAAGTAAATGTCGTTTCCCCACCCTCACTCTGGCAGAACGAGATGCATTACTTGAAGATATTGACCAAGCAAGAAAAGCAGATGCTTGGGGGACTTCTGATTTCGGCTTCCAATCAGATCCCTTAATCATTGAAAATGAAGGGCCGTCTTTTTGGAAACGATCATGCTATCACCCTACAATACGTAAACTACGTCTCAAACGCCATGGATATCCTTCAAACGCTCATATAAAACTATCTACAACTCAAAGATCGAAACTGTTGACATCTTCTGCCTCGTTACAACCTCATAGCATACGTGGAATACCTAATGAGAAATCAATCACAGATAAAAATGAAACCCCCCATGTTTGCAATGAGCTATCCCCGACAATGGACCTAATCAATAAATCTCCCTTTGTGTTTCGTCCCTACAACTATCATGACTTAACAGGATTAGAATTCAGCCCTTATTTAAATCTGAAAAAAACTTTCAAATTGAGGGAGCATTTGGATGAACCAACAGCTGACTTTCCTTATCGACCGTCAGCGCATACAATCAAGGTAGCAGCTTTGCAGCGTGCTCAGGAACTTGCCGAAAAGAAGTGTCATTCGTCGTATGTCAACCCCCTAAGCGCTATTGAGTTAAAAAGTCCGAGAGTTGGACAATTAGACGACGTGAGCCAAAATAATGACTATATGAGCGAGCAGACTGGTCTTTTTCAACAAAATAATGATTCTTCATTTGATTCAACTTTGCCTACGTCTCCTGCATCTTATAACTCATACGTTAATAATTATAGTGAGCCATCGAGGAGTGACAGAACGTAAGTGACTTTGATATACTTGAACGGCCCAAAAAACGGACTATCTCCCACAAAATAGCTGTTTCCCAAAAGTAGCTTATGTAACGAAAGTTGATGTCCTACAATATGTTTATGTCCTAAATTATTACTTGTTCCTTTAAAAATACTTTGTCAAATTTTTTATAGAGATTGTATCTGCTTGGCGACGGGAGAAAGCCCTGATATAGATATCATACGTGATTTCGTTTTCGACGATATAAATGCCATTCGCGCTGCTTCAAGTATTGATGTCGTTAAACATATGCGCCTTGCTGAGGAGTCATTGAATCAAGATGATGCACTATACCAAAGATCATTTCTAAAACGAGAGATATTTGACTCTCCTTTTGATGCACATGACAGCACTGTTAAAGCGGCTACTCTCCAACAACCGACAAAGCAAAAAAGTCGGGAATCATCGACAATTAAGCAAGGTCGCAATGCATTTTTAGAGACCACAGCTCACAGTCGATTGCTCTCTCCAAAAGTAAATATCCAAGAGAATTCGCGCATAAACAAAAAAGATAAGGAAACCGGATTGCGAGATCCCTCAAAACTCAATTCGTACGATGATAAGTTGATTTCCCAATGGAATGCGAGGAATGATTATGTCATCGAAAGACGTAAGGTTCAATTAATAGAATGTTTATGTATGATAAATATATTGTTCATACGTCTTATTTTTTCCTTAGCACGTGTCTTGGGGCTAAAAACGACCTCTCGGAATCAAATTCAGAATACTCAGAAAGCATCGGTGAAAGCACAAAGAAAAATTAAGCTAGTCTTGGCTGAAACTGGTGGGATGGCAGATGTTGCAATATTTTCTGAGCCTCTTAAAAAGAATGTTGTTTTGGTTGGGAAGAAACAATAGCAAAAAAATTGGACACAATTTTGAATGTGAAAAGAATCTTGCGATTGTCAAAAATATCACGGAGTTTTATGTATATAGTTCAATGCGCTCCCATAATGGCCAAAGAAGAAGAAGAAGAAGGATAGTTTGAGTTTGATTGCATAGGCAATATTTGGCTAGGATGCATTATAGTAGTTGTAGAAAAAAAATTGTCGGTGGTAATCTTCTTATTACGCAATAATTGATAGGGTTTGAGCTTTAAATCTACACCTGTACTAAGTAATTGCCATAAATGATTTGCCAAACTTTTCCCCGTCAATTTTTCAGTAGGTGTTGTCGTCAAACATATTTCATTTGATGATTGACACTTTTTCAGAAGACCAGAAACATCAAGAAATGGCATTCGCTTATTTTGATCATGAGAATTGGAAGTTAGCTCTTCTAATGGTAAAGGGATGCCACATCTCAGAATAAGATCCTTCGAGATTACGCCCAATTTAAATGGAGGTACATACTCTTTAGGTGCAGAATTCATATTACTATAACCAACTGCTTCTCGGATGTTTATCTATATACAAATTGACATTTATCCGAATTCTACTTACACGATAGGTTTTCACAAAATTTGGAACATCGAATTCTTGTTGATTACACATATCTATCAAAAAATTAATTTATTGGTAACTTACATTCTAACCAATAAAATAAATGTAATAATGCTCTATCTTCAATACTTCTAAATTTTTTTATCGAATTTATTTTTTCTTCAATACATATATGACCCTCCCATGATGAAATTACAAGACCATTATCTGGATGCCTCTTGAAAACCTCAGGTGAATTATCAATTATCAATGTTCGTGATAGATCTCGATTTAATAATGATAAATCCTTGAAAAAAAATTTTTTAATTTTTATTAGTCACCTTCCATCGTTGTATACCATTACTTGTTGTATGTTGTCGATAAAGTCTATGACTTATCTATAAAAGAACTTCAATTAATCAAAATATATTTTAAATTGTTTAACATTCAATTTTTTTTAAAATTCAGAATCACATTAGAGATCAACTTAAAAATAAAAAATCAATCTAAATTCATTCGTTAAAAAATTTTTTTTTTTTCAGCTAATAATATCAAGTCAATTTTAAAAGAAATTTAAATATAAAAAAACTTAAAAATCAATACAAAAATCGATTGAAAATAAAAATATTTACACATGCAAACAAATAATTATTGAAATTTTCTTAAAAATGAATTTTTTATAAAGATTGATCTAGAACAATAAATATTTTAGATTAAGTCATGATTGAACTTTGATAAAAATAATTTTGAAATTCAACTAAAACAAAAAATATTAATTTTTAAATTATTCAGAACACCAACTCAAAAATCTATTAAGAAATGTTAAAAAAAAAGTAATATTAGAATCTATTTCTATTGAAACAAATTAAAACATAAAGCGTTATGATACTGAATTTTTTCAAAAAAGCTTACTGTTTGTGTTGTCTTATCCATAATATCTATGACAGTATCCGCATATTCCTAAAACATATCGTTAGCATAGTGAAACTAATGCTTATATAATTAAGTTGATACTGTGGTCAATCATGTACCTGAATACCAGCAGTAAATATAACAACCTCTACAGGCAATTTTTTAATTGAACGCAAAAATTCCCGAACAAAGGGTCTTTCGTGAACAACATATCGTTCTGGGGAGTCCTGAAATATTTGCTTCTTTAGAAAGAAACGACTTACTCTTAACCATTCAGTATGAAGCAGCGTCTCATCTAAGTCTAATATGACTGTTAAGTTTGCGCCTTCAGCAATTTTTTTTTTCGGTAATCGAGGCGACGCTAGCGGTAATGGAGAACCAAAAAAATTTCGTATATATAACGCTCTACGAATACTTTCTTCAAGATTTTTAGTCATTGAAGACTTTAAGAGCCTATTGAGGAGATTTCTATTATTTAAGACAAATCGGTAGAAAGTTTTTATTATTTAAGTCGCAGCATGCACAGTAATGATTGCCAAATGTCTGTATGCATCAAATGCAATCAATTTATTGTCATCACTCATTTAAGAAACTGATTAAATGGCATTCTAGTTTTTTTAAATTCACGCGCCATCTGCACAATGGACTCAACGCTCCACTTTACTTAGGAAAGATAAAGCGTTCCTACAAGCGTGTAAAAGTTGAAGAACATAGCGATCAGTGGGCAGTGAAACTTGACGACAGAGATCTTTTTTCTCCCGGCGGCCGTAAACTGTTGATGCCTACGAAGGCGTGTGCAAGCCTAATTGCCTCAGAGTTGGATTCACAAAATGGAACGTTGCAGTTAGAAAAAATGCCTTATTCGAGTTTGATGGTTCAAGCTGTCGACATTATCGAACAAGACCGCAGAGGGATCGAGTCTGGCATACTTAAATATCTGCAAACTGACACAACTGTATTTCAGTCCAAAAGAAACGAAGAATGTGAATCTGTTGTGAACACTGTGCATGACGCAATCAAAAATAAATTTTGTTTGAAAAGAGACATAGCCATTTCAAGCACACTTATTGCACCAAAACAGTATGAGAGCGATTATAATGTTCTGGCAAATATAGTACGAGTTCAGAGTAATTGGGAACTTAGCTCATTATATACTGTAACACGAAATTTAAATTCGTGTTTGGTCGGCATCGCGTACATATACGATTTGGTGTCCGCAGAAACTGCATATAAAGCTGCGTTTTTTGAAGAAAGATTGCAACAATTAAAATGGGGTACACTGGACGACCACAGAATCAATGAAGAAGTAGTTATTATGTGGCTACATGCAGCAAAATTATTTTCTTCAGCAACAAGAGACTATCAAACCATTGAACAAAGAAGATTTTGATTCTAAATATGGCAATTGACGAAGTTAAATTGAGCAGTCGATGTGACAGTTTTTTGTGGGAGCCCTGTGCCACTTATATGAAACCCTCTGTACCTGTTTTGCAATCGAGACTAACGCTGCATTGATGACTCATAAGAAAATTGTTTCATGCCAAAACATACCTAACGCTAATATACTTGAGTCCTGAATCTCTAAGTCAAAAACTAAAATTTTTGAAATTATAAAAAAAATTTGTGATGTCGGGAAATTCAATTTACAATGTCTCTGATTGGCAAGGTTTCAAAAGACAGAGTGCTAATTCACCAATAATTGTTTATAGTAAACGTGAATCTCCACGTCAATTAATACAAGAAGAAGGACTGATTGGAGCCATTTCTGCAAAGAATTTACAAGCAGTAGAAAGCAATGATAGTGAAGTCAGTAGGAAAAATTGCCGCGAAAGTGAAATTAACAAACACCAATCTGATCAGCCAACGGAAAAAAAAAATCATGAATTGCGCAATTTATCAGATGGTGAAACTCCGCAGCATTCCAGTAACGAAACCTTAGCACCGCCATCTGCGAGCCCCCGAGGAAGAGCTGCTTCTCAGTATACTTTAGCTTCTCTGTCCCTGAAAGATGTGTTCAGTTCCCCTAGTAAAGAATGCGGCCAGAATCACCCACCAGCCAGTGAAAACTCACAAACAGCGCCTTCAGCGGCTCAATCAGAGGAGGCTAAGGTTGCACCCGTTGAGGCCCCATGGAGCACCAGGAATCACAAAAAATTCGATAGGGAGACAAATGACATAGCGGAATGCAAACCTGTCCCCTTTAATGATCTAAGAAGTTTCGATCCAATAATTGACACACCAAAAGTGCTACAGCTGATACCCCACCCATTGTTCGACATTGTTGCTGCTCTAACAAGAAATTCCTTAGCCATTTTTATAGGTCGTCATTTGGATCTTGTTCAAAGTCTCATCAGTCCTTTTGCCTCACCCTTCATGGATGTACGTGCTGCAACTACTTCGTCTTTACGTTTACCCTTTCGTATGCATGATACTGCTCGAATGTTTCCCTCTATGAATTCAACTACGGTTAAAAGACTTTTACACGCTTCATGGCACCGCGAAAGTCTTACACTGGCGGTTGCCTCTTCGCAAGCGATCATGATCTTCAAACCGGTCGGTGAACATTCACCCAAGGTTTCCGAGTTATCATGTGCATCTAAATTGGAGTAAGTAGTGGTCTGACGTTACGTTTTATATTCAGATTCTGTTGCGCGCGTTACATTCATGTGGGCTGGCCGTGTACATGGCTTTTCTGGCTCGGAGATACTCTTATGACAAGATCATGTCCAAAGCCACCGGGAGATCATAACATGAGCGGAGACTTGTCTAGAGGCCGGCATGAGCGAAGAAGCACTCTTTCAACGTCACAGATATTTATTTGGAAATGTCAGTTTCGTCGCTATGTCGAGACAATCTCGGAGCCCAAACACAATTATTGTTATTTTGACATATCATCTGCAGCATTATCCTCGCCTTCAACACTTACCGAAAGCGTCATATCTGCAGTGCCTATGCTTAGACATCACTGGAGCCCTTCTGACGCGCCATTGGCGGAGTTCCTTTCGTGTCTAGATCAGCCAGATTTCAGTTGGCGTGCTTTAGCAGGTTGCAATACAAAGCCAGAGCCACCTATTCCAGTTCTGACGCCAGAAGAGGAAGAAGACGAGCTTGAGCACGATCGCATATCTGTACAGGTCCGTCGCCTAGTACCCCATCCCGGAAACCGCTTTTTAGCCGCCTTATATAGTGTGTCAATAACACCCAGTACAAAGTCTCGAGTCAAGGCTCCAGATATACTCTCAATTCCACTGTCCGATGATTCGAGCAGTACAGATTGCGCGGTGCCAAGCCCAGTTGTAAGATTATGGTCCTTAAGACCCGGAATTGCGAGAAACGCTGAAGGTGCAAAACACATGAGCGAACAGACTGAAATTCTCAAAGGTAATAATGGAACAAATGCGCCATCAAAGACTCGTAGGAGAAAGCTGGTACAGCCCACTTCAAACAAGAACGGTCAGTTTGCGGAGATACAGGACTTCTATCTTGAGTGCACATCAGCAAAAATTATTTTCAAATGCTGATTTATTTTTCTACTTCATGAAGCATATTTTGTTCAATGTAGGTGGAAAATCTCGTTCATGTTTTCTATCGGGCATTGCGGGACTATTTAGTCATCGTAGAAATGCGAAAAATAGAAAAATTGCTGGAGGTGTTAGAAGTATGGATCAGGAAATTCAAGGTCACGAGTGGCTTATTATGAAGCAGCTTACAAGAATGACAACACAGGATTGGCGAAGACCCTCATCGTTCAACACAGGACATACTGAAGAGCCTCTTGACCCTAATCTCTCATTAATGACGCTAATGGCGGCAAAAGGTTTGGTTTCCAAAACGGACGTTGTGAACTATCACGCTGCAATCTTAACACTGCGCGGAAAACGCAAGCAACGAGCTCTTGAACCAATGCACGCTTTGAAGAGTCGAATATCTGATGTATCAGAAGAAACACTCTCCGCGATTCCTGCAGTTTTAGATGGTCCCTACTTCTGTACTAGTCTGAATCATCGAGCGCCTGTACTGAAGCTCATATGGAAGGATGAGGGACCCCTCACTGACGAGGTGTTCATCCCGGCAGTGGCCTGTACGTTAACAGCAGACAATTGCATCACTATCTGGTTGGAGTCACCTCCAGATGTAAGTGAAATAATCGCAAAAGAAGACTTTACAGCCTCTATTTTTAATTATACAGTAATCGTTTGTACTTTCAGACAACTCTTTGGTTTGAAGCTGTTATTATTATGCGGTTAGAATCAAGTCCTGTTTGGAACTTTTTCAACGCTCTGGATACAATTCGCCGTTTCCCCCGGCAAGATAGACTCAACAGCCGGGACCAACCTCTCTGTAGCAGCTTATCGATAGTAGTTGAATCTGGTCTCTCCTCAGTTCCATTTGAGGAAAGTGGAGTTACACTGTGCTGGCTTTCGTCTCATAAGGTTTCATCTACATGGCACGCCGTACATAATTTGTGCCGTCTAGCAAGAGCTGAGGTAATGACATTAATTTTTTTTTATTGCGTCTTGTGATTTCAGGCAAAAACACGTCTTCTTGATCTTGAACTCCTAAAAGGCGACACAACAGCAGATACTGACTCGACAAGTCCAGAGCCCCCGTCTGTTCTTGGACCCACTGATAGGTTCTTAGGGTTCATGAAATTTGCGGGGATGCCGCAAACAACTCCCGTACGACAAGTCGTTGAAGAGACATTGAAAGGTTAGCCTCAATTTAGAGTTGGTGGCTTATGAAGCTTTCCATCTTACTTCGCTGCTATGAATTGACTCAACTCCCTTGCGATGATATATCTGCGACGCCATTCTCAGGCGTTCTTGATCTTCGCCCGTGTGGTCACGTTGCGGAAAATTCTCTCTACATGCTATCAGCCAAACAGAATTATCTCACTCCCACAACTCTGGCAATAATTGCCGAAACTGCTAATCCCGTGGTGCCTATGTTAGCGGTAACGCACAAGCAACGGGCAACTGATTTTCTATTTGTCGCGGAGTCTCATAAAGGAACACAAGGCCTTTCAGTTGCACGTAAGCTTAAAACCGCCTCTGTCACTATAATTTCCGCGGGCTTTAAAGTTATGCGTCTCATATCTGTCTCGAGTGCAAACCAATGTCATTTGCAGCTATAAACGAGATTTGTGGATTGTGGGTCTATACGTTTCGAGAACTTGCCAGTCAGCCTAGAGGTTCTCCTGCGGTGAAGCAGTTGTTGGAACCTCATCACCTTCCGTTGCCGTGCAAGGTAAAGGTTTTCGTGGTGAACGTACGCCCCTATTGTATCTCATTGAGATTGATATATAAGACTGCGATGATTACCATCTATCGCTGCCTCTAGTAGACGGCACTACCTCTTAGATTTCATATTTCTTCATTAGCTGAGGTCGCTCATCTCCGCTGATTGCCTCAGTACTCTGGGCGTCTCAAGTTCAGTTTGGGGAGGTGAGTTATATGTTATTCTGAGTCTCATTTGTTTTTGAGACTCATGTTGAGTTTGATGAGATCAAGCGTGAACGTTGCAGACCTGCAAATTTAGAGAGTTTAAACACTGTAGATGAGGTATCTGCGCTTGTCGGTCATTCTGTAATTGTAACTGACGGTATCTTACTACCTGCTTGTATTGTTAAGGGCGTGACAGTCGCGGCGGAGCTGATAAGTCTACTGATCAGACCACGAGCTATCAGTAAAGCTTCAACACGTCGAGCTGATGAAGAACTGGTAGTTCAATATGAAGTTCGCCTTGAAAGATGCGTTGGTAAGGTGCTCAATATTTGCTACCTCATGATAAGCACGTACTCTAAAATAATTTGATGAAATTCTTGCCGCTCAGGTCCTTTCATTGAGCAATATCATTGCCTTAAGATCAGAAAACTGTTACTGCGAGAAGAGTTTACGAAGACACCACTGAAGTCTATGTCATTGAAAGATCCTCAGCCAGAGCTAGAATTTTCTAGTCAGCTTTCAAAGTATTTGCGGCAGCTTGAAAGTGAAGAAGCACCACCGACGCATTCTACGGTCATTTCACGGCTTAAATTTAATTTTTGGAGACTCTTACAAGAACACGCATTATTTCCTTCTCTCCTTCTTGCTCTCGACAATCGGGGCTGGTTATACGTGGGGTCTATTAACTTACAAGTAATCATCATACTTTACATATCGGCGTGTTTTTTTTTGCCATGCAGGGCACAGAAGGCAGTAGTTTCGTTTTCGATTTAGACACTCAAACTCAATCATCATCGCCTATGATAGAACAGGATCGCGGCGGCCGCGGCGTATCTTTCGTAGCTAGTGACATCAGTGGCGACCGTGAAACTCAGACTACCCAAAATGAAGGAAGGGAAAATACGACTGATGCCGTTCCAAGAATTTCGGGAGGGCCCGAAATGCTCTCGCAAACTTCCGTTCCTCAATCATCTTTCATCTGTGTACACGGTCTGACAACTCCATGGCTCGGCGAGAATCTCAGGCTGTCTGAAGTGAACTCATCTCAGAAGAACCAGATGATAAGTGAGCTGTCATCACCAGGTACGTCATTAATGATCTTGAAGCTTGGCATAGAGTTCTCACATTCCGGTAATCCAGATCTACCAGCGTTAAAGCACGTGGTATGGCTACCGCTTGCTACAAGGCCGGCTGTCGCATTAGGCGTTACTGATCCAGATGGACAACTAATAGCACTAGAGGTAAATATAATCAATGCTTGCACAGAAATGCGGCTCACAAGACTTGCCAATTCAGCCAGTTATAATTATTTCAAGAATCCTGTCATCAATTATTTCAGATTGACTGTGTAGCTGGTCAAAGCTGCACAATTCGAGGATTACCGTTCCTTGGCTGCTATTGCGGATCTCTTTTAGATGTACAATATTTACTTCCTGTAAATGCGGATATTGAGACTCAGGACTACACGCAAGAAGAACCTCCCTCTCGAGCTTTCGTAGCTCAAGTTGATGTTGCACCAAGATCGCATGTCAGTAAAAAGTGATTATGTTGCATGTACACGCATGTGTGCTAATGTCATCAAATGCTAGCTTTTAATGGCTATAATGGCAATCAGATGGAATGCTTAATTGCGATTCGAATATCATTAGAGCTCACAGAAGCTCAAACGCTTGACTGGAGCAAGCATACTCGCGAGGAACATGTACTTGTTTTGTTATGCCGAGATGGCGCAATGAATGGAGGCAGATCAAGTACCGAAAATGCAACAACAGCAGGAAAGCAACGGATGGCGTTGTCGCTCGAGGTCCTCTTCGACGGCTTTCTTGACTTTTCGCCGTTAAATTTTGGTAGGGCTATCGGGTTGAAGGAATCCAAGCTACAAGATGTAGATGGTGACTCTACTAAAGAAATATTAGGGGATCACTCAGCCGCCAAGGATACGAAGCAAGTCGAAGACCGTCCAATCGAGGCTAACCCCGAAAATTCTCCTACAATCAAGACGCGCCCCAAAGTCTCCATTGTCAGCGTGACGCCGCAACTCTCGCTGTGTTCAACCCCGACTGTTGGAGGAATTGTAGCCCTGCTGGCTGCGTATCCTCCTCTAGATGTGTCTGACCAGCAACCAGTTCCAGGAGGCATTTCTTCTCTATTTGGCGGTTCAAGCTCTTTGAGAGAAACGTTGCCAGGACACAGTACCATTGGCCTTTATGAAATTCTAGAAGTCAAAAGCTTAAGGCTCGGCGGCTGGGTTGTTGTGCCTACATTCCAGCAGAATGAAAACGCTTCTTCAAACCATATAGTTGCACTTTCTCTCAATCAGGCAAGTCATGTGTTTCAACTCCTACTTCATATCGAGTCAGATGCTTAAACATTTGGCTGCCTTATGCTTACTTATAAAGTGGTACTTAATTTATATACAGCGTGATTACATAGTTTGTCGGGATTTTTGAAAACCTAAGCTCTTTGCATTCTGATTACAATTTGTTTCAGCAGCCTGATTCATTATTGATTGGTTCTAGCATATGTCAATTTCCTTTAGGAATGGCTGGCCGTAATGACAAGTCGAGTTGATCTTTATTTTTTCTCGCTACTCGATTCCCCACCTCTTCCAGCAGCTGCATCACTTCCTAGAATGTTTTTCTCTGCAGCTGTATCTCTTGGACTCTCTAAAGCCATTCCAATGTCTCTTTCTATTCCAGTTTTCACCCCAACAGTTGCCTTCAACTTTAACGATGTATTAGAAACCCTAAGGTTGGAATCAGAAGCAAAAAAGCGCTTATTAGAAACCGAAATAATAAGTCAAAATGAAGACTCCGCAACACGTGAACGACTCCTACACAAAGCAACGGGAGAAGTGCAAAGCTATTTCAAAAAGTCGGCTAAATTAACCGATTTTTCTCGTAAAGGTTCTGATATATCTCCACCGCTGAAACCCGGCAACGATTCTCAACCCGTGAGAAAAGATAAAAGCAAAGTAGATGGTTATGCTGTTGGGTTAAAACCACAATCTCTGGGTAGTATGCCGATTATTTCTTTCCGCCGCACACGAGGTGATGGTCTCTGTTTAATGATTTTGCTTAGCTGTCATTCTAAGCTCAAGGACAGCTCTGACAAACCTGACTTACTTCTCACAAGGACAACAGGCATAGAATTGCCTCCCTCTTGTGTACCCCTCATTCTCATTCGCGTCAGAAGGGATGGAATTGAGACTTGGACAAGACCTGTGAAGTAAGCAAAGTGTGTGCATTGCATATTGTAATAGAATTCCAGTGTGTCTCTCCCGCAACCCTCTTGCATTATATTCATTTTTTGCCATGGAAGTATTAGAAAGTATATCTAAATAAATGTAACAGGATAAGAATTACTAAGATTTTATGTTTATTTTCTAAATGTTTTCTTTCATGACAGAACACTATGTCACGCCGGTCCAGAGATGACATTTCATGGTGCTGCCTGGTCGGCAAGGTCCGATCAGTTTCTTCTTGTCGCATCTCAAACACTTGGCTGCTTGCAAGACTTCTGTTTCCCACCTCTACTGATAAAACTCCCCCAGTACTTAAAGAATCTAGCAAGATCAGCATCATCGCCCCGACCCATATACCACCCAGCGTCTCTCTACGCGTTGTTAGGGCGATTGTCAGATCTCAGTTTGGTTCTGAAAATATTGAAAAGGCTTCTGGAAGCTTTACAGCTTTGGCTATACGATGGACGTCCATTACCGCCAACAATTGATTTACCTATAGCTTTTCTATGCGCAAAACCGGTTAGCTGGGTGCTTCCAGAGTCGAGAGATACCACTTTGCGCGATCAACTACTAGAGCGACTAAAGATAGAGGCTAATGTCGAAGGTAACAGCTCCCAGTTGAGTAGCCCACGAGAAACTTTCGTTTCAAATACATCTTCGGACGTCAATGAAGCTTCTGCATCGAAGCCAAATCGCCAAACAGGATGTACGGAGAGCGGCGAAGAAGTCGCAAATATCAAGAAAGATGAGAAAAAGCTATGCCCAACCGGCACACAGAAGCAAGAAGTGGCAACAGCACTATTCGATGACACTCAAGAAGAAGTGGACGATTACTTTACATTGATCTCGAACGATTCTTTGAAACCCTCTGTCGATGAAGACCCGGATTTACAGGGGGTTAATGTCATTGGAGACGAGACTCCAAAGCCTGCACTATTCGTGAAAGAAACTGATGCGATTCCAAGCGTGATGCCCTTGAAGTCATTGAAGGATACTTTCGCTTCTTTGGATCTGAGAGAAATTGAAGAAGCTGCTCCATTACTTGAGGCGTCAAAGACCGATCTTGAGCGCCTTGTCAGACTTCTTGATATTTCGAATGAAAATACTGCAGAGCGACTTCCATACTACACGAGCGTCTGCCCACACTTGTCCGTCATAGAGTCTGCCCAGCTTGTCGGGCTAATACGCATGATCCTGGATTTACTTGAAACATATAATCAGGCTAGGGAGCAGGACAAAATTAAAGAGGCTTCTACCAACATACTCAGAAAAACTCCTCCTCTTTTGGTTGCAGCGTGGAAAGATGTTAATCCAGCCACTTGTATGAGTGCCTCTGTTGACGTAGCTGGAAGTCGATTCCTTCTCGCTTACGATCATACTCTGGCTCTCACAGCCAGCCATGTCGAGCTAGCTCGTTCCGTTGCTGGACTTCGTACAGCTTTGTCTGAAAAAAAAGAAATGGCTCTGGAGGAGATAACACAAGACTCTGAAAATATAATAGACTGGCATTCTTTATTCCCAGCAGGATTATGTAGCGTTGGGTCTCTTGAAGCTGATGGCGTAATTATCAATCCAGTCGAAGCACCAGGGGGACAGGAGACGAAAAGTTTTATACGATTCTGCTTAACAACTTGTGATCTATGTTGGGCCGTACATTGCGAGTCTGATGATATTCTTCTTTCGCGTGTCCTAGCACTTTGGCGTCGTAGCGCTGAGGCAATATCGCAAAAGTCTCCCAAGTTGTCTTGGCCAGTATTGCGGCAGGTAAGCTTTTGATTCGCGTCAAAATCGAACACACCTGGTTTATAAATGGGAGATGTGTGAATAATAATAACGTTGTGAATTTCGAAACTGTTATTTGCAATTAACGGCAATATATAGCACTTTTTTTCAAGTGTTTCTTAATAGGCAGGCGTTGGTTTTTGGCTGCGGAACCCATCTATAGCAATCAAAATAGCGTCAGAAGACGTTCCCCGAGACATTTATGCTCGACAGCCGACAAATTCTAAGGATCCCGACGCAGTTGCATTGTGGTATGTATCCACCGGGCGTGTTGCCGTTCTTCGTGCGTTATACAAAGCAGAGAAAAATTTCAAGGTAGCTTCTACGTAATTTGAGTGTCCTCAAATGTTGAGCTTTGCGTTATACTCTAGTTTCGTAAGCTAATATTCAAAATTGCAGGTTGTTGAGTTTCTAAGCCATGATTTCTCCGATGAACGCTGGCGCGCGGCAGCCGTCAAAAATGCATATGCCCTTGTTCGTCAGCGTCGCCACGAGCTAGCCGTTTCTTTTTTCATACTGGGTGGATCTTACCTCGAGGCAATGGATGTCTGCTGTGGCCAGATGGACGACCCTCAGCTAGCCCTCTTCTTGGCCTTGATATTGGAGCATAGAGAAAGGACTGAAGGTGTTGTCCAGGCTGTCGATTCAGTGAATACTCCGGTTAGAAATGCAGCAGGATTGCGAACTTTCGTTCTATCTGAGAAGCTTCTTCCCATTGCTATCAAGGTGCGAGATTGTTGGCTTCAGTCACTGTTATTATGGCTTCTGGAGCGATATGAAGAAGCCGTTGTTGTGACATTGCCGCCAGACGTGCGTCCCCAATTAAAAGAATTGTCAGCATTATCATCAAAACGATTCCACCAAAATTCCAATGATATCACGGAGCCCTCTCACTCATACGCAAATAGCATAAGTTTATCCCCTCAGGGTACAATTTCTGATCAACAGCCTTCCGGATCCCTTTTATTAAGAATAACTTCAGAAGCCATAAGCTGCAGGCATTCCCCTCTTTTCATTCTTGAGCCAGAAAGTGTCACAGCTCGTAACACAATAAGCGATGTCGAAGAAGGCTTGTACTTCGGATCTAGTTCAATTCGTTATAGCCCTTCGAATCCCACGTTACCATTATTACGTAGGCATCTCCTGGGAACTCTTCAGTTAAAACGAGCCCTAAAAAAGTCACTAATAGCTTCTGAGTTCCTAGAGCTGATAAAAAAAGTGTGCAATATGACCGAATCTCCACATGACTCAGGTTATTTGTCATCGAACAGCGAAATATATATAAGTGCAACTACAGTAGCAGCTGTTGTTATCTTATGTGAAGAACTTGTCAATTTACTTGATTTAGGAGAGTCGCTGCTATATTGCTTGACGCATCGCTTTCCATTTCAGGGGCTACAGCACTTTAATGATTTGCGCGTGTTGAAATGTACTCTAGCAAGCTCATCCAGTGGCCAGAATCAACGCCTGAGCGGCTTGAATGATAGATTTTCCGTCAGCCGTCTCCTGACGAACCAATTCGGTAAAGCGGGTGGGAATCTTGGATTGCGATTTCGTTGGACATGTGCTGTTGGATTTACGCGACACGTATGTGATGCGCTTGGATATTTAACCGCTGCAAGTCTGAAAGCGACCGAGTCAGACATTCTATGGATGGATGAATTGTTCGATGAAACAGTCGAGTCTTTCGAGCCAATGACGTTACAGCTTGCGTCAATCGCATGGAAGAGAGTCGTGGCAGATCATGGCTCAGAATCGTACCATAAAGGAGAAGACTTCTTTTCGTGGATGTTTCGTCAGTTTGAAGGCCCTGCGCAACTGCCGTGCGCTGCTCCACTTCTCGAAGACGGAGAATTTTGGTGCTTTGAGGCACGAAAGCACCTGGAATTGTTCAAAATTACAACTAAAGAATCTGCAGATGCAGTGCAAAACATGAATAACCGATTCGCAAAAACAAAACCCGCTGCTGGAAAACAGAAAGTGATAGAGATGTTTTCAGAAGCTTTACGTGGACTCCCTGCATGGAGCCTCATGTCAGAACGCCATGAATGGACAGAGGGGGTTATATTCCACGGACTTACAACATGTTTCGAAGTTCTCCTACCATTTCTCTCGGAAGCCATGCGGCATGATGCTCAAGGAAAACCTTACGAGCTTGTAGCTCGAACGCTTTCTGCACAGACGGCGGTGCGAGTTGCGTTGGCATGGATTATGCAACCTGACACCCGCTTGAGTGTGCGACTTTCTATGATGTCGATCGTCGTTGTTACAACGTCTTGTGTAGTAGCTGCGTGTGCAACATTACTCCTTAAGAAGATGCAGGTATTATAAGCGGCTGAAATGTAGATTATTATAGTTGCCTTCACACCAGTCCCTGGCTCATTTTTGTCAAATGTTAAGTCTGCTTCTTCTTAGTCCATTGTTGACTTAAGCATATAGCTTCACATATGTCTTGCCCCCCCAGATGACCATGCACGATTTGCGTAAAGAGTCTGCTCTTGAGCAGCAAAGTGCGGATGATGGAAAAGTAGGATCTGCCTTTTGGAGAAACTGGCCGCTGAACATTGGAACGGCTAATTTATGGACGGCAGCTGCGTTGTTACTCCGACATGCGAATCATGTTGACGCCTGCTATGCTGTATTGCTTGATAAAAAAGACATACTAATATTTGATCACGTAGAGCATGCAGCGGAAGAAGTTGCTCAAATGCAGCATTTTCTTTTCCAAGGCATTCTGATGCCTAGCCAAGAATATCTCAAGCTAATGGAAGGCTCGCTGACGCATAATGAAATAGAATCGCCGGTCGTGCAAACTGTTCAAGCATCTAAATACTCAAGCGTGACAGATCCGTTAAAAAATCTCTTACAAACAAAACAAGAGGTTGCACGTGAGGTTCTCATAAATTCTTTAAGAGAATCGGAAGTTCTCCGACAAGGATTCGCAGATCTTGCACTTTCGCTGATGCAGCGCGCCGTTGCAGATCGGTTGTGCTTGGGAATGAAATTAAGCTCAAATGTCGCAGAAGTTTTGTTGGATTCTGTACCAACGGCGGAATCAACAGAGTGGAGGTCTAGCCTCCAGCAGACTATTCAGTCTTTTAGTCTTTTTCAAACAAACTTTAGTAATGTAGCTCATGCAGAGCATGATGTTAGAATGTATTCCGCAATGATAAGTAGAGTTGCTATTCAGTTTCCATATTTGGCCATAGCATTGTCTTCTCCCTCAACCTTGACTCAACAAAGTCCTTATGGTGAAAAAGAAGTTTACGAAGAAGATTCGATTTTTTCAAAGTTAGCTCTAGCCTCCATATGCCCAACGGCAGACTCAATCGGGTTTAAGTTTATTTGGCGTGGCCTTGAATGTCTAGGACGATTACAATTACTTCTTGCAAGGGGCCCTGTCACGGGACTTCCAACTGCAATATCTCTCGGATGTCTCACCCCTGATCAGCTGCCCCTATTTTCACGTGCGATAGCTTGTGTTAAAGATGCGCCCATATGCATCGCAATTGATCACGCTGCGGGTGTTCCTCTTGTACACCATTCACCATCTATAGGGCCCACATCACTTGGAGTGCCGCTACTTGGCCTTTGTCTCCATGGAGGATCTCGCATTCAGAAGCCGGGATTAGCTGTTCTGTCTCTGTCAACAAGTCGAGGTATATGGGAAGTCAATCTTGCGCACTCACTCATGTTCCACAAACTTTTTGGGGGAGCAAATCCAGAAAGGCCAGACTCAGCGGGTCCGCCGTCTTCTCTAATTCCCCGTTCAGGTGCCAAAGAGTCGACGCCCTTATTCCAACTCCCTCTGTATTGCTCAAACTCACCACAAGCGTATGACGACGACGAAGCTGTGCATCTCGAAATAGGCACATCAGGAAAGTTTCGACTTTACGATGTAGCTGCGGAAGATTATGAGAAATTAGTCGCTGAGCAAACAGCTGCAGTATTTTTTCATCGTCGGAAGCGTGACGTTGTAGAGATCATAGGAGAACGCATGGCTGAGGAAATAGCAAAGGCCGAGAAACCACAACCCCCTAATCTTGACGTTCAAATGCCAGTGGTACATAGGCTCACACGAAAATTGAATCATGTCCGACCTCATTGGCACTCAGGACATGGAAAGATTCTGAAACTGCCCAAATTTAACACCAGAATGCACCAAAGTGAGACGGGCAGCAAACTTTCGTTATTTCAATTCAATTTTCTTTTGGAGCTCCTTTCACGAGGCTTGTTCAACTCACTGGGTGACGCTGCTGTTACGCATCTTGAGGCAGTTGGAAGTCACAGAATCGGCAAGCCTGAAATGCCATTGATAGGATGTGGACTATCTCTCTTACCTCTGCCTTCTGCAAAGCGACTGGACACGGACGCTTCTTTGGCTCCTCGCAGCAGTGTAGAAGTGTCAACTTCGCTTGAGTCTGCGACAGCTTGGATCAGACAGATAACTGTCTTACAGCAAAGACTTTCGAGGAATTTTCTTGTTGAGCTGCAGTTGTCATGCCTCCCACCTTTGGCTACTATGGTCAATAGTCCTAACAGCTCGACTATGTCATTGATGGCATCACATCCTTTCCTTCCCGTCTGTGCAGGAGTCGTAGCAGACTCTCAAGTAGTTCACTCCTCGCAAGGGTCTATGCTGATAGCGTTATGGAAGATTGGAGAGCCTCATATTCGAGGATTGGGGACCTTAGCACTGGGGCCAGCTGTGGGCAAAGCGAGTGGGATGCATTCTTCGCATACATCTGATAGACCTGCTACGGCATCAGTGGATAGCAGTAACACGAAATCATATTTAGCCACTGGTAACCCAGGGGATTTCGAGGTATCGAAGCCAGGAAGTGCAACTACAGGTCGGCGTCCTGGTACAGCTGATTCAGTTTCGACTCACCCTCTGATTCAAGCGGACTCTCAACAAAAGGGAACTGTCTCATATGCAGAAGCTGGCCCAGTTAAAGACCTTGCATGGAATACTAATGGCGATAAAATTGTCGCGGCACATCATAAGGGATGGGTCACCATTTGGTCTCTTCGAATTGATATGTCTACACGTCTAGCCTCAGATACTCCCCGAGCGAGCAGGGAAGTTGCACTCCATTTGGGATCAACTGCCGTTGTCACACCAAAAAATCTTCCGTCTTGCGTTGGGTTACCATCAGCAACCTTCAAGGCGCATACTTCATCATGCCGATTTGCATCTCTTATAAGTTCTGCTTCCGGCGAGGACACATTGTTAATAACGTCTGGCAGGGGATTGCCTCCGACTTCGCTCATATTTTGTCTAACACCCGAAATAACGGGTGCTCAAAAGCGAAGTGGTGAATCAAGTGCTCCTGCTGCGAGTGGGGTTGTTTCTGTTGGCCCTGATGAAGGTATTGTCTGTATTTGGGATCTTGGTGGTGGTGATCGTCTTGGTCCGCCTTCTCTTTTAATGGCAGATTTAAAGTTCGAGAAAGGAAACTACGCAACACACTTTGCTGTATGGTCGGCAAGACAGTGCATCATTTACTCTACGCGTCGAGGAGAAGTTCGTTTGATAAGTTTGCGGCATTTTGGAGCGGTGTGTACGCTGATAAATCCTGTAGCTGCTAGTATTTTAAGAAGTCAATTGAGAAAGACAAAAAAAAATGCAAATACGCTCAAAAGCAAAATAGAAGATCAATCAGCGGAACAAAATACAACTACCTCACCATCTCCTGGGATTATGAATAGAGAAATTGTAAAAGTATTTCTATTAGAAGAAACGCAGAGACTGGTTACTTGCTATGAAGACGCTATGGTAAGAAAAAGAAAAAAAACAACCTATTTTTCTCATCTTTTTCGTTTATATGTCAAAGGGTAGTTTTTTCTACTAGTGAATACTTCAGATTCGAGTTTGGGATTTATCAGAATTGTGTTCAAGTGAATTTAATTTAACGGGTAAACTGAGATCTGTCGTCCTCCCAAACAAATGTGATGAAGCTCATAACTGCATTCCACTTCTATGGGAGACACCAAATCCCGTTCATACTCACGATAGTTCTAAATTGTCATTGGCTTCTTCATTGATCGGAGCTGTTTTCAATATTGCACCGGGTGGTGGGAATCCAAGAGCTCTTCTTGACGCGACATTAGCATCTCCCAATCATTTAGTAACACTAGGGGCTGATGGGCTCACTTATTTGACAAGAATTTGAAATAGTTTTAAAATTTGTGTAAATCAAACTTCACTGTACACAAAAAATTTTTACAACACCTTGTTTGGAATAAAAATTTTCTATTGAATTGTAGGGAAGCAATTACTTGCAATAGCACGACGCAACACTGGTTTTCTCGAAATCCGACGCAGCACTGGTGTTCTTAAAGGTTATCGCAACAACGGTGTTCTTAAAGTTCGAAGCAACAACGGTGTTCTTAAAGTTCGAAGCAACAACGGTGTTCTTAGAGTTCGGAGCAAATATGCTTGAAGTCCAACGCAACAGCGGTATTCTTAAAGTTCGACGCAAAGACACGAAAATCTGATGGGAAAGATTCCAGAAATCCCAAAAAATGTTTTAGTTTATTTTTTTTAATGAAAAGAAGTAATTTGCAGATCTGTGTTGTCACGATTAGGACGATTCATCAAACGTGCCACAGCTTTTGCACTTCTGGATAAAATTCGACAGGGTGGAAGGTATATAGTAAACAGTGAAATGACTGAATAATGATTATAAACAAAAGAGAAACTTAGCCTACCGCTTAATTTAGCAATAATTAAAACAAATGCATTTGCTTTCTTCGGAAATGCAGTTGCCAAAAGAGCTAAACAAGTTATTCCTAACTTTAAATTTCTGACGACAGTTTTTGGACTTACTGTCGGCGAATGAGATACATGTATTTTATCATGTATCCAATGAAAATATAAAATTAATTTTGTTAAAATTTCCTGATTGAAAAAGTAAATCTAATAATTAACGATATTATTGTTCAACTATGATCTTTTTATCGTGGCCATTTCTATCTGGGCTTTGATATCGCTATCTGGCTTTAAGCTCACGTCGCTACTTTTAATGGCCATAATTACATCGGTGGTTATTAATTTAGATATATACTCTGATACCGGGGTTTTTGATAAATGATCCACTGAAAAGTCAGTTGTAGTTTTGACATCCTCAATTGAAAGAGTTGAAAGGTGAAATGTTGAAAAAGCCTGAATGAAAAATCTCAAGCTGAAAAATTAACTTACAATCAAAAAGAGAAATACCGAGAGTAAAAATTCAGGATAAATACAGCAAAACCTGAAATTATAAATCAAAAAAGTATTTACCATGAAATGAGTAAAATTGTTCCAGATGTGATTGAGTTTTTCCAGATCTTAATATCACGCCAAACATTGCTTATCTTAATATAGCTGAAAGAAGATTCTTTCTTATTCTATTATACCTTGACCAAATTAAGGTGCACAGAAACAATGCTTTAGCATGGAGCTTTTGAGTGTCAATGTCATTATTTTGAAATGTCAATACTGTGGAATTTGAACTTGTCTGTGGTAACATTGCTGCACTAAATTCCGCTGCAATCGTATTTGTCAAAGCAGCTTTTAGACAGACACTCATCTGGACCCTGATATGAACATCTTGAGATATATTTGGGACTATGTCATCGAAGCTCGAAATTTCTGCAAATATCACCCAAATATTCATACAATACCTTCAAGTTTTGACTTCTTTTTTTGAACAGATTCAGGCAATTCCGCGGCTTCTTGTTCCATTTCTATAAGCCTTACGGCGGCTAAGAGAGGTATAGAGGGTGGCAGAATAGCGCAAGCCACAAGACTACAGAATAAAAAAAAATTAAAACGCCGAATCTACCTTGTTGTATATGGGACATTAAAATTAAGATCACTTATATTAAATCGTATACCAGCAATGCGTTCATCCTCTTTACCAACAGAACTCGAAATGAGATCCTGTATAAAACTCATATAAAACAATAATTTTCACTTTGTCGAATAACTCAAGAGTCAAATATGAATCTATAGAATGCAGCTCTATGTCAATCGTCTCCTTCCATTCTCCTGGTGCAGTTATGACGCGGCTTCTGTAGATTGGAAGAGAACCTAACCCTATCACAACTATTTTCAGAAATGAGTCCATATTTCAACATACGAAATGGCAATAGAGAATTAGGAATGTGGGGAGATGGAGTTAGTAGCAGCTCTGGTTGCATCTCACTTTTTGCAGTGGTGAGGAGATTTGCGTCTGTATTGCTCTAAAAACCCGACAAGACATGATTTTCGTTAAACCAGAAATACTCACCAGAAATCTACCTGCATCTCTCGCTGCCGCTCCTAGATCTGCGGCAACAACTTCGCATATTCCGAATGAAATCCGGCAAACAGCATATCCTCTCTAGAACTCTTAACTGAAAGATTTTCTTACTGAAAGTTTCGGATTTGCGGCAATTTCTGGCTGACTCAAGCACCTCCATAGAGAGAATTCTGATGGAAGACTAATGAACTGATTGGATGACAAAGATTCTACAATTTCGTCTGATTTTGAAAGAGCTGCTGATGGCGAGCTCTCGAGACCTTCATCAACGGGAACAAGGCTTTCGAGCTTTGACTCGCCAAACTCCAAAGCAGCTGTAAGTGATGGGTCTTCAGCGGAGGAGTCCTGCTCTATTGTAAGCACCAAAGCCTCAACAGGTGATTGTATAAGACGGACACGGGAGACACCATCAGGAAGAATTGCTGGCTTGCATAAACGAGGCCCAACAAGTAGTCCTAGCTGCATAGAACTCAGCTCAATAGATGCACTTGAAGGTAATGACTCTTGAGCATTTCCTGAGCTCATTGGTAGGCGCATCAAAGTTTATGGTTAAGATTCAAATATGCGAATATAAGCTTAATTATTGTTTTTCGACAATGGCATCTCTCAATTTTATCAGACTTATGACAAAATCAGATTCCTCTGAGTGTCAACCTAAATTTAGTCACAATTGACCAACACTATTTTGCCTGTTGGTTGTTAAACGAAATAGAAGATCTCTTTTTCAAAAAAAAAATTTCTTTCATTTGTGAGCATGTTTCAGTTTCAGGATTGCCTTCAATTAAAAAGAAATCATAATTGATCTATTGCACTGATTCTTGAGTTATCACGGCCAGCACTTGCCGCATCTGCAACAACTCTCCTGCTCCTGACAACATTCAAACAATATTAATCGCCTTGAGTGAAATTAAAACAGAAGTTTTGTGCCCTTTCATCTACCTTGCGTCAAACGAAACTGTCCTTCGCCCAGTGTCGCTACAATTCTCGCTTTAGCTGTGTCGGAAAACTTTGACGAAACCATTACAACCTCTGTTAGCTGAAAAAAATTCTTCTTATAATGCACTAAGAACCAACTTTACAAATTTTCGTTCTCTTAACTGCTTGTATATCAAACGCACATAAATCAACATCCTTTAGATACTAACCTGGCGCATAAGCTGATTCACATCCCAACTTTGACGTACAATAGTATCAAAAGCAGTCTCCCTATCCAAATTTTCAAGTAAATCATGAGCGATGTCTAAGGGCGGTACCTGTTAGAAGCATTTTATGTACCGACACTATTGACTCAATATATTGCATAGAACCAACACACAAGAATCCGATAAGTCATCATACGAGGATTACGTTGCAAAAGAGAGCGGATAATTAGCATTTGTGTTACTCGATACAAATGTCATATAAGTATATTTCCTTCTGGCGGATTAGTTTTCGCCAGGTTTGCATACCCCTGCAGCACTTCGTACAGCCTCGGCAGTGATTTTCGAGTTTCCTGCCACTAGCGATGCGGCAGTTTGCAAAATGGTTACGCCTACACGTAAATCACCATCTGCAACATTTATTATCTCATTCAGCGCCTGAATAAAAATATAATTTTTTTAATAATCATTCGAAAGCGCGTCTTT
Organism: Ichneumoninae sp. B BG-2022a; assembly: GCA_030522725.1. Classification (NCBI taxonomy): domain Eukaryota; kingdom Metazoa; phylum Arthropoda; class Insecta; order Hymenoptera; family Ichneumonidae; species Ichneumoninae sp. B BG-2022a. The sequence goes on along the minus strand of JAPYZD010000109.1, from coordinate 41,328 downwards.
CAAACGACGATATCAAGAAAAGGCTTACATGTGAATCTAATTTCACAGATTCTGAGTTAGCAATTGCTAATATTTTTTCGCTTTGAGCTTCATGAGCTATCTGCGGATTTCTTTTTCTCGAAAGAAAGTGACCTTACAGGCATAAAGCGATATTTTGCGCATCTACTCTGGAGAGGATCTATGATGCTGTAAATGAGTATATCGCTTATAACAACTCGCACCGGGATAGATAATTACAGATAATTATAAACCTTGTGTTTCTTGCACTATCTTCCAGTACTCGTCTAAGAGCAGATTGAGCATCTGCTGTCATCATGTCCGCCTCATCAAGTATTACAATCTTGAATGAAGGTCCATGTCTAAGTATGTGTAATGAAAAATAACAGTTCAATATTATCTCAACAAAAATCCTGAAATAAAAATTCACCCTGAAGCATCTACACCAACAAGAAGACGACTCCAGCTCTTAACTCTGTCTCGAATAACAGATATACCTAAACAGTTGCTTGATGTACGTTCAATTTATGAATACCTCTCTCATCTGATGCATTCAATTCTAAAACTTTGCGTTTCCAATGCATTTCTCTGATACATATATTCAGAATTTCCATAATCCTAGTTACCCAAAGAGCTCTCTACTCAAAGCAAGAGCTGCTGAGGTTTTTCCGGTTCCAGGAGGCCCATGGAATAAGCAATGTGGCATCTGTTTTGATTTAAATAAAGTTTGCATTTATTAACAAATCATTATTAATTAGATTTTATGATGGTCGGCTTTCGAGGTCTTACATTTTTTGTCTCGAGTACATTGATAAGCATACGCTTAACGTGTTCTTGATGAGAAACATCCTTTATCTGTCGTGGTCGACTTTTATCATGATTTTATTATTCATCACAACATACTGTTTTTCTACCCAGGGTATATCACTAGCAGCCGACATGACACATAAGCTGTGACTATAAACTATCAAAATTTGTTTTCAAAAAAATTTAATTAGAAACGCGTTAAAGCGAACTTATTTTACAGCATACTTAGGTTATATCCGTCATCATACTTTTTAGTTTTGTGTGATGATGTATAATATTGCTAACCATTAACAAAATTAAAGGGTCTTGCGTATTTGCATCACATTTCTGCATTATTATTGTTTCCACTGACTCAGTTCAAATATTTCTTAATAAGCTCATTTTTATTCTAAGAAAACCTTTCGTGCCACTTGATGATTAAATTGACTGAGTACGTATATTAGTGTGCACCAATGTATTCCAGAGATAGTTTTTTTTTTCATTAAGAGCTTTTTATTCGCATTGTGAGGCTTGCATTCGTTCAGAATGAATAAGGAAATTTCCATCATACCGGTTGCATATAAATCAGGTAATAAACTCTATGTTGATTCGAATTTCTATATTAATTAAACACACATCTAAGCAAAAGATTCAAAATACATATTTTTGCTTAAGTTTTTGCAGCTTTTCATCAAAGGCAAGTAAATTATAAATAGCTAATATCAATGTCAATTTAAGACGGGCCTTTTTATAATTGTAACATTTTAGTCGCTCGCATCTAATAAGATTCCTAATATGAATATGCAAACCTGTACTTCACGAATTTTATTAATTGAACCTCCTTCCAATGAAAGAAAACAAATATAACGATGCCAAATCTCGCGAGCAAAATCATATTCATCCTTTTTATTTATAAGTAATTCTTGCTTACCTTCAATTTAAGTTTTTTGATGAATTCTTCAAATATAGATGAGATTTTATTAAAATAGCTTTCATTTTGGCTCAATAATGCAGCTTTATATTCAATATCTACACATGCAATAAGAACTTCTCTCTTAAGTATATCAAAAGATTTAATTCTATCAAGTGATAATCTGTAATGGAAAAAGACAAATAATAAAAAAAAAATACCTTGCATTATTTACATCTTTATCAACATTCAAATAAAAGTAAGCTGCTATAATTCCAATTTTTATTGTTTCTATATCTGAAAGATTTCTTTTCCGTTTCCCATTTTTTTTTATTGCTGCTTCTTCTAATAATTCTCGACATTGTTTTAGATCATTATTTCGTCTCGCATAAGCAAAACGTGCCATCAATACTTCAGAACTCAGCCATTTGTGTTGATAATCTAATTCTTTTAATAATGTATTTGCGTTATTATTATTTTCTTCTTGTGATAATTGCTCCAATTCAACTAACATTAATGTTAAAGGTGTATTTTTTTTTATGGGGATCTTAGGAACAATTGATTGTAATAAGATCTTAGCTTCCTCTAAATTTTCATTTTTTGGGCCGATTAACCAATCCAAATAAACATTCCATATTTCAATAAATTCATTGCAAGGAATTAGACATCGACGAAAAAGAGTTTTTATTCTTCCAGGTGCTGAAGAGGACTGAACTCGTAAACTTCAAAACTATAAGTTACCGATGAACGTATTTCATATTTTAAATATCGCAACCAAGATTCGTATTCATCATTAGGAATGCTAATCAATGGTACATATTCTTTCCAATGAATATCGTTCTCATAATTTATCCTTCTCTCAACTAGCCTTGTCGATAATTCAAATCCAGCTTCTCTGATTATTATGAATGAAATAGATTATGTATATATAACTAATAAAAATAAATAATAATGATTAATGAAAAACATGGTTAATCTAATAATAAATGATAATATAAATAGAGAATTGAGAGGACGGTAAATTAAAAAAATAAATGATAATGAATAGGATTTAATTATAATGATTGATTAAGAAAGTTTGTTTTAAGACGTACTTTTGGGTTAATAATATGGATTTTTGTTTATCACGTAATTTCATATCAATTTCACGTTCTTTTTCTTCAGTTATACTTAATTCTTCTTTCAACCAATGTGATAACAATTTTTCCTATGAAAATAAAAATAAAAAAAAAATATACTTTGTCCCTTTCGTGTTCCAATTTTAATTTCAATTCAAAATTTTCTGTTGAAAATATAGAACATCAAGAATGATCAAAAGTACCTTTTCTACGAGATCTTGTTGAATTCTCGAAATCTTGAATTTCTTGAGCTTGACGTCTATCGAGTTTTTCAAATGACCTTTCTTTTTCTCGCATCAACAATTTAATTTTAGATTCAAATTCCTTATTAATTTCTGCAATCTTAAATAATTTTTAGAAAAAAAATTTGAATATTATAAACAAAAAGTCCCATATAATTTTCTCGCTTACTTCTTGATCCAAAGCATCTATCATCTTATTATATGCATGCATTTCTTCTGAATGAATTAGTAAAGTCATATCATCATTGAAATTGTCTAATAGTTCTCGAAACTCTGTCAAACGAATATTGAGTTTATCAATTATATGTGGTCTTGCTAATAGACGGTAATACAAATCTCCCACCTGATATCAAAAATTAAATTGTCAAAAAAAAATTATTTGATGGCCAAAAGTTTTTTACCTTGCTCCAATGACTAGCTGATTGCTCCCAACGGATATACGCAGCCCAGAAATCACTCGATTCCCAAAATTCTCCAATCTTCAATGAGACCTTTCATAACGACTATAATCTTACATTTGCTAAAGCAGTTTCCCATACTTCTCTGATCGCTGCTGCTTTATCATCAGCAATAGCAGCAGACGATGGTTTAAGAGGCTGTCTGGTTGACTTTGTGAATGATACCACGGCTGCGTTGGAGAAAAATATTGATCGCTCTTCATTAAAAAACCTCTGAACGACCTCGTTAGTAGATAGAGCATCATTAAAATGAGCATTGACATCAGCATCTATTATCAGTAAATCAATTTTTGCTTTCCATAGCTCAATTGAGTAAGGGCAAAAGTTCAGGCCCCTTTCTAAAATCTAAAGACATCATGCATGCATCACACAATTCGTTAGATTACCTTCTCAGCTGCCTCTACGTCTTTAGCTAATTTTAATTCTGATTCAAACCACCGTTTCCAAATTCTGCTGCAAAGAGGAAACGCGCATGAAAATGCCTCATAATTGGATCGAAGTAAAGCTACATTCGGTTCTGCCTGTTTACGTAGGTTCTAACAAGGTCCTTACAGAACTCTCAAGCGCCTCTATCAATTTGCTTCTTTGCTCATCGTCCTAACAAACAATCTCAATAACGTATACAATAGCTAACAATTTCAGTCAAATCGGCACCGATCGCCGTTTCAGTCGTGGTTGTACTTGCAAGTGATACTCTTGTAACGAGCGGGTTGCTCTCACACCAATATGATGAAGGAGCATTTTGTGTCACCTTGTTGAACGCATTGCTGTTGCTGATGGCAGAGTTTGTAGTTCAAGCAACAAAAGAAAATGAGACAATTTGCACCGGCGGCATACCTTGCAGCTACCCTTCCCTCGCACTCTTGAATTGAATATTGCATTTCAAGTTTTTATTTCTCCTCTGCTTGTAAAAGCTTCTGATCCATATTTACAAACAATGAACCAATTTCCCCAGCCTCATTTTGGGTCTATGCAAAATGTCGTATCAATTTTGCGGCATCGGAATAGGCATAAGTTCTTTTTTTTGTATTGGCTAGATTTACAGACGGCGCAAAATCGTCTTACCTGTCAACAGCAGACGGGGTTAAATTGTTGGAAGAGAAAAATTCGGTTTTTGAGATCACATATTCTTTAAAATGGTTCCGATGCTTTTAGCATTTAACTCATTCTCAACAATGAAATTATAAAAGAAATTTTATTGATGCAAATATAAAAAGGCTCGCTACGCAACATGCACAATTTTGGGCACTCCTTCCAGTGCCGTCATCTCGATACCAAGAACATTGTTGCCCCTCAATAATCTAGCATAGCCATTTTCACCCCAGTTGTGACCCCAGCTATTCGAGAGCTTCCAATAAGGTATTCGCTTTTTTGTTACAGGATTTATTTGTACACCATATCCCACAATCAAAACGGCATGATCGACTTTCTGCCAAGGAAATTTTTCATCGAATTGTCTGCTCTCTTGTGTGAACACTATAGGCGTGTGAAATACTCCGGCTTTGTAGACAGCGAAATCAGCTGAAGACAGAGATGGAAAAACTTTCTTTTTGCACCCTGTAAAAACTTACGAGTTGGCTCTATGGAGACCGCAACAGGTCCTCTATTGTAAACGGCTTCACGAATCAGGTTTTCATTGGCTCTTCCAAACCCTCCTCCAACGTAACCCCATTGTGCCAATCTGATGCTGTCTTTACACGATTTGGGGGAAGCAGCAGCAACAGCAGAATCAGGTTTGATTATTTGCTGAGATGATGATTCGCAGATCTCGTCAATTTGTCCTAAGCTTTTACAAACATCCGTTGAATTTCCAAAAGGACCGGCCTTCAAATCTTCGACACAGTTCTTTGTTGGCAACCCGTTTTCAGCTGCATACTTAAGAGCTGTATATATAAAGCCACCATCACACCCTTGATTATAAGGTGTGCATTTCACTGCTGGAATTTCACTTATGTGTACTTGACCAGAAATTTCCAGGTTATCGGCTTCAAGAATCCAAAGTCTAAGTATGTGATTGATGCATGATTTATGCTTACCGTGAAGTAAGCATCTTTGCGGCTACTATGCCATAGCATGACCCACATGACCCTTGTGATTGAGATATTGGGACCATTGAACGTTTATGACCAATCTGCATCATAATTTGTCACTAAATTATTCCTCATAAAAAGTTTTTAAAAAAAATGTTTTTTTTAAAAAAGTTTACCTTTAGATAAACATCAAATGGATTAGTCCAATCAAAGTTATTATTAGTCTCTACTGGTGCTTGTCTTAAATAAGGGATGTTATTGAATGATGGTACATTCTGTCACAAAAATTCGAGTAAAATATTTTAGATGCCCAAGCTTTCTAATATCTTAAGTCTTACCGCATCATATTTTCTAAGTCGACCGACAACTTTATTAAGTTGCTCTAAAGAAGTGATCTAAATAAATCGCAAGACTCTTTTTTTTTAAACGCCTTACGTTATTACCCATGATTTCAACATAAGGCTTATTGATTGCTTCCCAATGAATACCGCCTAAAATGAAAAATAGAATTTCCATATCAGATACCTTCTTCTTCCTTTGGCTTATTCGTTAAAATGTGATATAATAAAATGACAATATCATTCTAAGAAAAAAATTTTTTTATTTATTAAACTAACTTGATTTTTAAGCATTTTATCACGATCAGCAATTTGTGTAAGAGATGATCTAATCCTTGAAATTTCATTTGTCCATTGATTTGAGTTAGCTTGACTTTTATTTTGATGTAATATTTTTTCCGCCCACCAACAACTATGATTTCCGGATGTTTCTGCAGCAAGCCATAATAATTAAAAAACGAAATAATTAAGCTAATAAAAAACAATAATTTGAATTTTATTCAAATTTTAAGTAAGTAAAATATTTAAATATGAATTAATTAAACAAGAAAATAATTTAATTATTTAATAATAAAGCATCAGATAAATTAAACAACAAAGTTAAATTATTTTAATGGTTCAAACATTAAATAATTAAAATATTGAATAATTTTGAATATCAGATGATTAAAATGTCAAATTAAAATATCTAATAAATATAAATTTTTAATTAATTTCAGAATCAAATACTATAAAAATAATAAAATTAAAATATCGAGATTTAAGATTTTTCATAATTATTACCATCAAATGACCATCCAATCATAGTTGTCCCACAAAAGCTTCGGATTTTTTCAGAATGAGTTGGCGAGGACAAATATTTAAAATAAGCAAAAAAGCTTTTTCCATCTGGCAATACCCAATCTATCCCTTCATCGTATACAATAGTCCAATGTCCCTTGCGAGTTGGCATGTCAGTCAAATTATAATTTTTATTAACATTATTATTATTATAATTATTATTATTATTATTATAATTATTATTATTATTATAATTATTATTGTTATTATGCTTATTGCTAGTTGGCATGACGGTCAAAGTGTTGTTATACTTATTATTGCTTTTTGGCATAAAATTCATCAGAGAATTTTGTAGAGAAGAAAAATTATGGATTCGAGGTTTCGATACCTTTATTTTATTTTTAGATGATGACGGTATTGGGACGGATAATATAATGTCTTTATCTTCGAGTTTATAGACCTTTGTATCCGTAAAATTTACATAATACAATGAAGTTTCATGAAAATTAGACGAAATATTAGGCGGAATAACCCCTAGATTCTCTGAGCCAAGAAAAAGTTAGACATCTCCATTTCCGTTGCTTCAAAAAAAAACTTACCGTGCAATTTCGGTTTATCTGGTTGGGGATATCCACAACGCTTATCGGCAATATACTTCTTACAAGGCAACCACAAGCCTTCATGTACGAGCCAAACACCAGGAACATCTCCATGCAAGCAATGGGGGGGCAGATCTGATTCTATTATAGAAATTCTCGATATAAAAGCAAACAAGACAACACTAAAAAATCTTATCATTATATGAAGCCATAGATGACAGCCTTAAACAATTGCCGATCAGGCTGTGCAGAATAACTTCAAACTCCACAAATTTTTTGTCATGCACAACGCGTCGGATTAAAACACAGTCGTTGCTGAAGCATCGCTTTTTCGCCAACTAATTCGACGTTTTTGAACATTTAGTGTCGTTCAACTCGTTAGCAACGATTGCTTAGCTTCAAAGATCTTGACCACGAGACTGTAAATTACCCCAAGTGAGCTTATAAGCCTCCAAGTATGGGATTCAATACTTTAGAAAACGTGGCACAGAACGTTATGGGCGAGGCTTTAAGTATGAAGTAAGGCTCCTGTGTCTTTTCTTACGATCCTGCCTCTGAGTATAACAGCTGAATTCTACTACCAATGTTGTTCTGTACAAATGTTGGCAAGTTTCATAAAATTATCACTCTTCAGCTTGCATATTGATTGACTATTTGATTATGCGAGCCGTCTCCAATTCCAATCAACAAAATTTTGATTGCCGTCATGCAGATTCGAGAGAACAAGAGGTATTGTATGCGAGGGCATGTGAAGCCCCGCATTTTTTTCTTTCAATCCGAGAGAAATGCGAATTTCCTTTTAAAGATTGGCCGAATGACCAACTCAAGCCTCGACAACGCAGGCGTAAAGCGATTAAGCTCAGCAGAGCTTTTTCAAAGCAATCAAACATCATAAATAGTAATTTGTCGGAGCTATCCACTGTCCCCATAAACATCTCCCATGTCATATCCCGTAGAGTAGTATACAGCTGTACAGCAAATGCATCAGATTTACCCAGTGAGGAAATTGAATGGCCGATTAGTACCCAGCAAAAGAGCAAACTACATACTCGGGTCAAACCAACGAAGTTTCGTCAGGAGCCATTATTCGCTGCAGAGCAACCATCGGGAAAATCATGTCCAGCGTCGCAAGCGCACGTACCATGCATAAGAGGTGTTGTTACTGGAGTACCACGAACGACCATTAATTCCTTTACTGAAGAGGTTTGCCCACAGTGCAAGCTTGAATCACCAGAAAATGTTTGGCAGCAACGCCGCAGAACGCTGCCAAGAATCGAAGATTCGACTAATCTTACAGCAACGACTGTCAACAATGATGCAACCTGGCAACGGCATTGCGGTATCGCCTTTTTCGATCTTGACGACACGCTCATCCCTACAGAATGGGTTCGCCGTGCATTTGTCCTTGTGCGGCAGCAGCAAAATGATCAAAGATCTACAGAGTCCGCCATTTCGATGCCTCCAATGCTGAAACGTCTTTGGGCGGGAGTAGCCTCTACAAGTATGTCCGACTCGCCCAGACGTTCGAAGGGACAATCGATTTCAGTCGAAGAGGCAACATCTCCTACAATGCAGGCCGCTGTACGTGCAGAATTAGAACGCCTGGGGGGAGCTGACTTTGATGAAAGAGCAGCTCATATCGTCGAGCATGCTTGTAGTATTTTTGGTGTTGCTGTCATTGTGACTAACGCACGTAGCGCTGCGTGGCTTCAGATAGCTAGTGATCTATTCCCGCGTTTCAAAGCTCAATTACGACGCTTTTCTGTACCGATTATCCGTGCCGCCTCGGGCGGATGTAAAACCATATTTATCAACCCCTTGGAATATTTCCAGTATTGGACAGATCTCAAAAAAGCACAATTTCAGAAGGTCATTGTTTCAACTGTCAATATATTGATCGCTCTGGGCTACAAAGTAAATGCTCCTCCTCACGTCTCAACGGCAATGCCAACTGGACCGATTCCTGCTGGAGAGATATTTGCTGTGGGCTCTTATGAGGAAGCGTGCGACTCTTTACACGTTACGCCCTTGAGAAGTCAAATTGAGGAGCTGAACGTTGAAGCCCACGAGAAACTGGATGAAACACTTGCATTTCAAACATTATTAAAGAGTCAACCAAAGTATTTACGCGCGATTCTGATGTCACCGCGTTCTCACAGCCGAGAAAGCAAAGAGGTGGAAAGCTTGCTGCGACAATTTGATAGCTGGCTTGTCTCCTTGGACGCTGACGCTTTGACGAGAATTCTCGCTCATCAAGTTCGCCGTTTTTTCCTTTGTCAACACTCAATGTCAAACCCGAGTATAGCCCGGCTTCCCTATCGGCCAGAATATCTTCTTCCACGGCGGCGCATGAGTTTTGATTTGCGCTCAAACTCATCTGACAGCCGCTTTACTGCATTTGAAGCCGCACCTCTACGGCGTCGGCTCCCTGCATATTCAAATCTGATGGGCGGATATACGCTCGACATAATTTGCGTTGGTGACAGTGAATTTGAATTATGCGCCGCCAGAGAGCTGAGCACCATGTATCCTTCGATATTTGATGGTTGCGGTCTCATTAAATGTAAACCAGGATTGCCCCCTGGTCTGTTTCGCCAGCAATTGGAAGACATAGAGCGTGCAATAAATTTCATCTATGCAGCCAGTGGAGATACGGAAATCGCCGCCACGGGGTTAACACGTTTTGGAACAACTGTTCTTGCCGAATACACATCAAGGGCCTGTCGATTTGAGACTCGTTGCATAGGTCTTAGTCTTAACAGGCGGAATGAGCGATTACTGACTCAACTAGCACTACTTACGACCCCTATGCCAAATACAGCAACTCAACCCGAAGGTAGAAATAGCGAGCTTGAATCATTAGGTAGAAGAATTGATGTTTCTGCATTTCTTTGGGGCGGGGCACGGCAAGATCAGAGTTTTAGATATAATCAGGGGGCTGAAATTGGAGTCATTAATTCTGCCCAACCGGTCTCAGAAGTGCGAGAAGTGTTGCCAAAATAGATTTACCACTCAGTTAGCAATTATGAGAATTTAAACTGTGATATTTCTCATTGTAGACGCAAACTCCTTTATGGAATTCAAATGGTCGCTACTTTAGCTATATCAAATATAGTCTACAGCAAAACAAAGAGAAACTATAAAATAATAACGCCTGACACCAATTTAAAAAAAAAAATATAGGATTGAAATAAATCTCCAAATTTTGTATCTTAATTATACATCCTTAACATTTCCAATAGAGCAATGAAGTATTACCATTATATTGCTATTCTATGTCTCAAAGCTCTTAATAATTAAATTGTAAATAAAAGGATTAAAAGAAAAACTTAAATTTTTAGAAAATTAAGAGAGAAATATAGTATTCTGTAAAATCAAAGTGAAAACGAAAAAATGCAGGCATGAATCTGATTAAGCAGCGCTATCTTAAGAGTGCCCGAAAGTTAATCAACTCTTTATTAATTTTTTTCGGGAACAACCTTCTCCAAATTGAATTGCACCCCATCTGAATGAGATTCTAAACGCACACATTCACCAGAAAATGGAAATTTCAACGTAATTACAGTATTAATATCCAGCATTATGATGTAGCTCTCAGGGCATTATAATGTAACGCCTACTTGTTGCTTGTTCTCCAATTAGGATCTTGCGCTGCTGCTTTTGCGCTCAAATTTTCATCGTAGAGTCCGATACTGATGAAATTGTATTGATAATAATAAGTCATATAAAATTGTCAATTACTAAACAAAAATAACAAAAAAAAATATGATACGCTGCCAAAGCTCTCACCCTGTATCTGATTTCAACGTTCTTAGAGATAGAACCCTCGTTGGAAAGCACTCAACAATTTGTTGAAAAGTGAAGCCCTTAGGCCATAAACAATCTATAAGTTAATGAAAGCAAAACAGTACCTCCTACAAGTCTACGGTAATTTGCATCTCCCTTAACAATTGTAAGATCACTATCTGCATGCAATTCTTCCCAAAGCACTTGTGGCATGGCGCTCAAGAAAATTGGATAATTAAAAAAACAGTCATCCTAAAAATTTCTAACATTTTATAAAGTTTACTTTTATTTTTAGTCTTCCAGTTACGATATAATTTTGTAACCTTAACGAAATCTGACTTGATACTCCTCCAAACTGAAATGAACGGCGATTATGCATCTCATTGAGTTGGACAAAATAATTTTGTTGCATTGCGCAAATTTATGAATTGTTCATTATTGCTGCCTACATCTTCGAGAATCTGCAAATGTTCTGTGAGATCCTTCACTGTTGCGTCCGAAACGTAAATAGGCATAGCTTTTACACGTAGAATAATCCTTCGAGTCAAGTTGCTCATTAACAGAAAGTCAGCTAGAAGTAAGTCCGCCAATAATTCTAGTCCGGCATTGTCAGTGATGATGTCAATCTGTTGCATTATTTGTATTGTGCACTCCGTAGGGGATAGGCGATTCTAAGGAGAAAAAATGCCAGTCGTTTTGACTTTCTACTAATCTGCAATTTGTGTAGAGCTTTATGTAACTTACGAGCGAATACCATAGAGATTTCAAATCTTGAGCCACTAAAAAAGAATCAAATTCGTTGTCTTTGATCTGAGAAATAGTTTGAGTACTCCTTAAATTCTCATCACAATTTGATTTTGAGATGTCTACTGGAACCAAACTCAAATCAGCTTTATTTGCCCATAAGTTTAAAAGAAGAGCCGAATTCAAAATGTCTTCGACCATTTCTGGTGATTCCTTTAACATCTTTTTTAAATTATCGAACTGTTTAAGTAAAATCAAGAAATCTGAATATGCATTTAGGCAGCCAGCTCGTTTTTGTCTTTCAAAAGGATCATAATAAGTAGAGGTATAATTTACAGCTTCCAAGATTCTTCTGGCCATTATCTGATTTTTTCTTAGAACCAGACTTACCTATAGAAATAAAACTCTGAAAGTAACCAAGTTGCACTTAGCCAAGTTTCTTTACGCTCTATTACCGGCTCAAGCAAATTTGACCAAACAATAAATTCATTTTTCCATTTTTCGTCAATTTCTTCAATACAACGAGATTCTAAAAATCTCAAATTTGTATTTTCAGCATCTTGCAATTCTTTACCAAGCGCAATTAAATATTTTTTTGCTCCACATTTTAACATGATGGGATTTTCGTCGAAAGAATTTTCCTGTATTGTTCTTGTTAAAACTTCGTCTTTAAGACGTCTTGTCATAGTATCCAAAGACTTAAAAAAAAATAATTTCGAAATAATTAAAATATTATATATAAAATTGTTACAAACTTTGAAGAATAATGTCAATACTTTTCAGAATTTTTTCGATTATTAAAAATTAATGAAAAATAAATAAAATTTATTAAATAATAAAACATAGAAATGATATACTTACAAATGGAAAATCTGTTGGCTTGATTGGAGTACCCATAAGAAGTAAATTTTTGCATTTAATTCGTTCTTCATCGTAATTAGCCATGGCAGGTTTGACTATTGTTCTTTGCCTTAAAATTGTATAACAAAAAATATTTAAATAAAATAAATTATTTAAGTTTATAAGAAAAAATATTTTAGAGAATTGATCATTAAATTTAATAAGAAAAAATAATTTAAAAAAAAAATTTTCAAATAAAAAATATTTTTTAAAAGTAAATTATTTAATATGAAATTTTTCTGAAAATAGACGCAATAAATATATATTAAAAAAAAAGACTTTTAGTTTCTAAAAACTATTTAAGAATTTAAAAAAACAAAATTTTTAATTCGAAAGCAATGATTTTAAGAAAGAATTTCAGGAAGATCATTTATTTATAATTGTCTCAATGTTTATAAATAATTCTTGAATTAATTACTTAATATTGTGGGTGGACTCTTATTTATATAATTATGAAAAAAAACATTTTAATTTATGTGTGTTATTTTGAGTACGTAGTTTTTTTTCCAATATATAAATTTTAATCCAAATACCATTTGTATACATAAAATTGTATTTATTTTGAATTTGATTTATGAATAGAATAATTCCAAATTTATTAATATCAAGATAATGATTAATATATATATTCATTTTTTCGACTGAAAATTTTCAAATTTAGTACTTTTCTGATTTATGCATATAATGAAAATTAAACTTCGGTCCTTATGAATAAAAAATTTTAAACAAGTAGTATAATTCAATTGTATCTCAAATAAAATTATTTGTCTCAATTCACTGCCCCAAAAGGTTTCTGATTGACTACTATTTCAGCATTCATCTTAAAATATTTTTTGATTGAATAACTTTCAATTGGTATAATCGTTATGATGTCCCAAATAAAATATATACTTATTTTGATTATAGTAAAAGCTACTTTCAGTTTTGAAAATGATATATTAAAATTGAAACAATTAAGCTGCTCTACTAAGGATTGTGAGAATCTACTAGACGAAATATTGGATAAAATTGATACACAAATAAGTCCATGTCAAGTAAGATTAAGTTTTCAACCTTTTAACATGCAGAATCCTTATCTTCATGCTTGTGGTTCTTGGCATACATCATTTGAACGGAATTCATCCGGTGAAATTTTTCATGCATTGGGTATAAATGGTGTTCAAATTAGAAGTGATGAAATTGTTGATAGGGTTTTGAATTCAGAAAAATATCCGAAACAACATGAAAGTGATGATGAATGGGATTTAATATTAGACTGGTTTCATAAGAGTTGTCGAGATCGTCATCTTGCTGATACATTAGGGTCTAATCCTCTCGTATCGCTTATTACAAAAGATGCTCGTTTTCTATTAAAACATGCAAGAAATTTAAATTTCACATCTAGAGAAGCAAATAATTTCTCTGTAAAAAAAAGGTGTAAACTACTTTCTGCACGCTCAGCAAAACTACATTTTTCAACAGCACTACTGAATATCGCATCAGATATAAATTCTAAAAACCAAACTTCATATAACATTCATTTATCTCCTTACAAATCTATTATGACGGGCTTCATTTCCTTTAATATAACAAAGGACACAGTTTATATGCGACCATATGAAGAATTTTCTCAAAAAATTTTTAAAATGTTTTTAAAGGATATCAATGTTCAAGGTCATAATGTTGATAAAAGAATTCAAAATGTTTTGAAGTTTGAAGTTGAACTAATAAATTTACATGAATCAACAGAATGTCTTAAAGATTTTCCTGAAGCTCATACCTTTAAGGTTAATTTTAGTGTCTTTATTTAATTTATTTCAGAGCATACAGAAAGCACTTGTGCCCGCACTCAATCTAAGAACTTACATCCACAGTTTACTTCCCAAGGATATTTTGAAAGTCACTGATTTGAATGATGATACAACTATTTTTTTGGAACAAGGATTAGAATATTTTAAAAAGCTTAAAAACATTTTGCAAAATAGATCAAATTGGATCGTGATACATGATTTTTTTTTGCTCAAGATCCTTCATGAGTTCGGTCTGACAATATTTTACAATTTTCAATCAGATATTCATTTTACCTATCTAAGGATTATAGGCAAGCTGCAAATGTATTTTATAAAGCACTAAACCTGAGACCACCCATACAACATTGTGAGCCAATCCTTCATAATTTAAAATGGGTAAACTGAAATTTTCAAAATGATAAATTTATTAGGTCATTACGCGTCGTTACGTTAAAGCAGTATCAGGTCATGAAAAACGTAAAAGGTTAGCGGAGGGAGTCATCAAAAATATTCAAATTACACTTAAACACTTAATTGAAAAATCAACGTGGATGGACGATAAAACTAAGAAACATGTATGTTGAAATAAATTGTTATTATTACATGATTATTTTAATTATAATAATATATATGCAGGCTTTAGCAAAAATTGGTGGCTCAATTATGAATGTTGGTTATCCAGGATGGTTGCTATCCAAAAAAAGCTCAAATATTTATGATGCGTAAGGAATGAGAAAAAATATATTCTATAAAAACACAACTTTAAAAAAAAAAGAATTTTTTTTTTAAACTTTTTTTTTCAAGGCTTTACAGTATTCCAAAAGTAGATATTCTTGAAGCTATGAAGAATAGGGTGTCGAGTGTAGCTTATTTCAAGAAACTTAAAGTTGGAAACAAAAAGTCTCATCCAATCTTTTTTGCAGCTATGGCATATCCTCAAAAACCTCAATGAAAGTACAAGTAGTGATCAAATTTACGAAACAGAACGACATCAATGGTTTTGGCCGCCTCAAATAACTCAATCTAGATTTGACTGTCGTTTAAATCAGGTTACTTATATGCTCAATAAACCTCCTATGATTATCAGATTACAATGTCTCTTCCAACGCTGCACGAGCCCTTTTTCTTTCCATGGGACGTCTATGACGAAAAACCAAAAACAGAATTTGATTTAATAAAAATGGTATTAAAGAACAACCCTGCTTAGATTTGATTTTACGAAGGTACTCACTTACGGCGCTTTCGGAACAGTAGTTGCTCACGAATTTATGCATGCATTTGATGCGCTAGGCCGTCAATTTGATGCCTTTGGCAATCAGGTGCAATGGTGGAGTCGTTCAGATCTCGTGAGTGGGAACCAAAAAAACATTCTGATGATGTAGGGGGAATATAACAAGACAATTGAGTGTTTGATAAATAAGTATTCTCAGTTCGCATTCTATCTTAATAAGACAGCAGAAAGCGATGAAAAGAATCAAACAACAATGCTAGTGCCACATATAGCATTCAACACGGCTGATGAGGACCTTGCAGATCAGGGAGGATTTCAGATAGCATATTTGTATGTAACATTATTTGTTTCTAGTGCCGCTTTCAGAGCATTGATGCGCCAATATCCAGCGCTCTTCAGCGACGATTTTCCGTCCAATGAACTCAACACAATAACTTTGAAAAGAAACATTTCTGCAACGCAACTCTTTGTCACTGCTTTTTCACAAGTTAGTGAAAATTGAATTATGAGTGCTTAGGCTTGGTGCGAGGCTGCAAGCAACAAAGCTCTATATTTGTAAGTCAACCTTAATGATTTTGATTTTCAAAGGCAGCTGCGAAGCTTTCCGCATGGTCCAGGCGCACTCAGGGTTTTCGCAACTTTAAGCAATTCACCTGTCTTTAGGGATGCCTTTAATTGTTCAACAAAATCATTACAAGTTGATGAAGAATCTAGAATAGATCTGGATTTAGCTCATACGGCACTGCATAAAGCTCCACGTCCACAAGCGAGACACTTTGATGAGGGTTTAGTAAATATGTATGATGCAATGACTCCACCAGCTAAGCATGTACATTGTGCAATCTGGAATACTTCACAATTGGGTTTTTCGAGAATAATATAACTTTACACTTCGGAGCATTTTCAGTGCACACGTAAGTGCAATATCAATGCACACGTCGGAGCAATATATTGCTCATAATGGATATGTTACTCGAATTGTGCGTGCTAAACTCTTTTTATCAGACTTTATAAAACAGCAAAAGAAAGCATTTATTTCAGCAAAAATTCTGGGTTGCCTTAAATTGTACTCCCCTCGCTAGACACTTTAAAAATTCATGAGTAGTAATACAGCATCGGCATACAATGCCGAGTTGGAAGCGTTTAAGAATGCTAATCGTTAATCCAGTTTCATTACTTCAAGGCATAGCAGTACATATCCTGATATTTATTCGGAATCAAAAGTTCATTTCATATTAATCATAGTGATTTTCAAGTTCCCAGCTCTTCTTATTTTTCAATATTTCAATAATTTAATTTTTATTTATTCGATTTTCTATAAGTTTTGATTCATTTATTTTCAATAATTCAACTTACACTTCTCCGCTTTTATCATGTAATTTATGAGAATCATCTTTTAGATTATTTTGAGAGTCATGATCTCAATATAAGGCATTAATTTATTTATGTTATTATGTAATGCGATTTTTTCTATAATTTAGTGTTCGATTAGATTCATAACATTTATTTGAAAAAAATTATGCGATCTTTATTTTTAATAAATTATTATTATTTAATTTAAACATTTGCGTCATAAAAAATTTCTTTTTAAACGACAATATTTGACGAGTAAATATAAATACAAGTTGGAAAAATTAATGATATATTTTTAATTAAGAATTGAAAAAAAATTTAAATCTCTTCGAAAAATCTGAAAGTATTTGAAAAGTTTATAAAATAATCAGCAATTATGTCTCATTATTAAACTCGAAACTTTGGAATAGGATACATAATAATTTTAATTTTTAAGCGAATATTAAGTTACATGTTAATTTCGAGCTTACATTAAAAATAATTTTAGTGATTTTAAAATTAATTTATGGATACCAATCGATTATAAGCTACACAAGTGAGTTTAAAGATTTAGTATAATAACAATTTTTAGTGAAAATAAGTAAAAAGACTTAAAAATTTTTTTAAATTCAATAAAAAAAAGTTAGTTGCAAACTTTAATTACAAAATGTTGCACACTGCAAGTATTTAATAAACAAAGCCAATAATTGAAACAATGCAAACATTTTTCTTTTTATAATATACTTTTATCTTCATTTTTAATTTTAAAACCCTGACATTATTATATGTAATCTGTCTCGAATTCAATATATCTAGTTTGGCAAAAATTTATTCATTTATAAGGCTCTAACAATTATTTATTTAGCTTAAATATAAAGTTGGTTTATAAGAAAAATAAATTTTTTTTTTTTTTTTTTTTCTAAACTCCCGACCTCGTTACATATACTATTCTATCATCATATTGTTATAATTTTAAGTTGTATTATACAAAAATAAAAGTTTTGCTTATCATAATACAATGCGCAATTGATTGTAGGAACAAGGAACTAAATTGCAATTATTAAAGAATTACTTTACACTTTTGAATGTGCACGCTGCGATACTTTCAAAAAATGCATTCTATTTTAAGTGAGATTTGTACATACGAGGTTTGCGAGTGTGAGATTTGCAAATCGCACTTATGAGTTCTGGTAACGTGAGATTTATTTTAAGAAAATATACTTATTTTTGTTTTCTACGCAAAAAGTAATTAGTGAGTTTAAGCCATCAGTTGCCTAAAGAGTATACTGTGACTGAACAAAAAAATCCCTTTTACATGTCACTAGTATCATGTGTGACAGTTGAAACTCCCACAAATAAAACATCAATTCAGGCTGTGAAAAAATGGAATCAAATTATTAAAGATCTTGGGACTTCAATACGTGAAAAAGGACATTTAGTTGTTATCCCAACAGAAACAGTTTATGGTTTAGGTGGTAATGCGTTTGATAAAAATTCAGTTTTGAAAATATTTGAAGCCAAAGAGAGGCCTTTAAATGATCCAGTAATTTGTCATGTTGCTGGTAAGGAAAAAAAATTTGAATTAATGTTTTAACTAGTAATTCGTTTGAACAATTATAATTATTATACATGAATATTTTGATTTTTTATTATTTAAAATTATTATAAGTATTATTATTTATTATAATTTTTATTCATCACAAATGCTATTATTTGCTATAATTATTCTAATACTGTTTTTATTGTTCATTATCATTCATTTTTTATTTTTCATTTATAATAATTATTATTCCTTATCATAATTATCATTAATAATTTTATATATAAATTATAATTTATCATTATTTTCAATTATAATTCTTAATCATAATTTTTAATTATTTTAAATAATTTTTATTGTTATAGTAACTATTAATGAATATTATTATTATTATTAACAGATGTTGAATCTGCTGAAACCCTTTATGATTGTAGTGAAGTTGAGCTTATAATTATAAGAATATTAGCAGAAGAATTTTGGCCAGGACCATTGAGCATTGTCGCTAAATCATCCCAATTAATTCCTAAAGAAGTAACTGCAAATACAGGATTTGTAGCTGTTCGTATTCCTCGCAATTCAGTTGCATTAAATTTAATCAAAGCTGCTGAAGTACCTATAGCAGCTCCATCTGCAAATAAATTTGGTAAAATATCACCCTCTTGTGCAGAACATGTGAAAAAAAGTTTCAAACATTTAAATCTTAAAACAACACAATCAACTCTAACTATATTAGATGATGGACCATCTACGATAGGAATTGAAAGTACAGTTTGTAAAATCACATTAACTGAAAATAATCAATTATTAATAACTTTATTAAGACGGGGGGCAATTTCAAATGATTTGATCTCAAATACAATCACCCAAGGAATTGAAAATTTAAATAAAAAATTTAGAAAAAATTTAAATGAAAATATTAATAAAAATACAAATGATAATATTGATTTTAATAAAAATTTTGAAATTCTAAAAAATTTTAAAGTGATTGTATCTGATAATATAAAGTTTGAATTAAATAATAATTATCCCAAAACAACAAGTGAAATCTATTATAGCCCTGGTATGCTGCTATCTCATTATTCACCATCAATACCAACATATTTGTTGAAAGAAAATAATTTTGATGATATTATGGCAGAGAAAAATATATACGTCAATTTATTAGGAGGAGAATATTCAGAATTAAGTAAAAAAATACAAATTAATGAATGTATAATTATTGATATCTTCAAAAAATTTTTATTTTTAAAAAAGTATGCAGCTGATTATTTTGAGCTTAACTTAGAAAATGAAAATAAAGAATTTAATTGTAATTTATTTGATTGTTTACATAAAGCAGAAGATATTGCAGTTTTAAGAAATTTCAAATTTATTTTGATTACAGATTTTCAAAATAATAAAAGTAAAGAACAAGAACTTGCAATTTATGATCGAGTATTTAGGTACGACTTATATAGTATTATTATTATTATTTATTAGAGCTGCATCTGGTAGACATGCAATTTTATCTTATTAACTTTATTTAATGGAATCGTCCTCTTTGTTGTTTTTTCATCCCTAAAATTAATCAAATTTTTAAGATATAATATTACCTGTTGGCATTTGTGGTTCAGGATTACTTTTTGGATTTTTTATTGTTTCATCAATAGATAATACAACACAAGCAGCCTAATGATTATTTTTTTTTTTTTTATTATTCACCTCAGAAGCAGCTTGTATTGCATGTAATTTAACTAATGATGGTTCCCATATAAATTCTTCAAATGTGTTGCATATTTTGCCTTCTATACAATCAATGCCAAGCCATTTTGTTGCATCTTGAAAAAAATAATAAATTATTGTGTTATAATAAATTTTTTTTCTTAAAAAAAAAATACCTTTATTTTGATAATGCATATATCGTAATTTATTAAGTATATCAACTTGATCTAGCCCACTATTATGTGCCAAAGTACGTGGTATACATTCTAATGCTTTTGCAAATGAATTGATAATTAATTGTTCTTTTCCACTTAAGGTTCGGCTATAGTCTCTTAAATGACGAGATAATTCCATCTAAAAATTTTTTCATTTTAATTGTATTTACCTCAATTGCACCACCACCTCCAACAATTGTATTTGTTTTAACAGCTCTTCTAACAATCATAATTGCATCTTTCAAACTTCGTTCACTTTCATCGATAAATTGCTGTGCTCCTCCACGTAATATTATTGTTGTACTTTTAGCCTGAATAAATTTTTAAAAAAATAATATATAAATACCATTGGGCATTCAGAGAATATATTATATCTTTCAGAACCAATCTGTATTTCTTCAAATTTACCACAAAATCCTAATAATGGTCATTTTAATTTTCATTTACCAAGTATGCCTTTATTTACACGATTAACGGTTGTTTGTATATCTCCACCAGTGACCAAAGATGTTCTTCGTAAATCTAATTCATCAACTCTTCCAGCACAAAATATTCCATTATCAGCAAAATGTTGTGTTGCTAAATCACCAATTGGTAATCTACTTAATACAACTAAAAAAAAAATAATTTTGTTTTTTTCTTTTTACCTTGAGCTCCCGTTGATACAATCAAATCAAGTTTATTAGTAAATAATTTCCATTCAGCATCCACTATTGCTTGATAATCCTAAAAATTATATTAAAAAAAAATTATAATTTACATTTGGATTAGAGATACGAACTTCTGCATTTTCTTTTTCTGCTTTTAATTCTAATTCAAGATTTAATAATAATATTTTTGGATTATTGAATGATTTTGGTTGTTGTTCAAAACCAGCATATGAAAATGTTTTTTTAAATGCAACACCATTAATTAATCGAGAATCCTTGAAAAAAAAAAAAAAAATTAAAAAATAAAATCAACTTACTGAAACAGATCCACCAGTTACTTTTTTGATACCAATCATTAATTTATCATTTAAAGTATTTTCTTGTGTAAGCATGACAGCATTAACTACCATCTGAAAAATTGAAAAAAAATATTAAAAAAAAAAAAAAAAAAAAAAAAAAAAAAAAAAAAAAAAAAAAAAAAAAAAAAAAAAAAAAAAAAAAAAAACCATTTCATAAAAATCAATATAATCGAGATTCGGAAAGATTGCCGCGAGTAACGGGAGTACAGTTGTTTTTAAGTACCGATCGTACGTGCCGAGACAATTGTATCGCGTTCGATATTAATTGAAAAAAAAAAAAAAAGAAAGATGGACGAGCGGCGAGCAGCTTGTGGGTTAGGAGCGCGTCCCTCGAGTGAGCCGGCGTGCGCGAACAATCGACGGGCTTCGATATATCACAGGGGGGCAAGAAACGTTCCGGTCGCGTCGCGTTTATTCGTCGCCGCGAGCGGTGTTATAGATATAGACGATAATAGTTACAATGTTGTTCATGAGGATCGGACGACTCCCGAACAATACGGACGGATCTCAACTGCGAGATCGAGCGTCTTCCACGTGCCCGCCAAAAAGAGTGGCGTCCATTTCGGCAGGATAATCGAGTGATCGCACGCACACCGACGAGTCTTTGTCACGCACACGTGTGCGGCACAAAAAAAAAACCGAATCTTTTTTTCGTGCAAACGCGTCCGTGCTCGATGCGTTATTCTGCGAGTTTATCGTCGATCGTTCTGGACGAATTTCGTCGAAACACAAGTCGCGAATGTGAAATAAATATTCGTGTCGTTGAAAAATATCGCACGACCGGAAGGATGCAAAAATTTCGTCGCAACGAGACACGGAGCATGCGTCCTTTCTCGAACGTTTTAGGGACTTCGCTGCGACACTTGTCGCAATCCTCGAAACCTCTTTTGGCGACGAGGGAATTGACTGCTCGATTCGCCGAACGATCGAGGCTATGGATTATAGGGCGTCGTAGTTGATCGTTGGACGTTAAATTTTCGTAAATTACTCACCGAGTTCTCGGACACCGGAGGGTTTCTCGCTTCGATTTCAGCCGGCACTTCGTTGTTCGTCGCCATTTTGTTTGAGCGTCAGAGGCACTGGAGAGCAGACGAGCAGACGGTGAGCTCCGCGGGCAGCTTCGGGAACGTGCGCGCCGATTAGAGATGTGCCGTGACGGTCATTTTTCTTCTTAGGCCGGTCACAAAAATGACCGGTCACAAAGTCGTTTGACACGTTTTGTTCGATAGACTTGGTTATTTTAGAATCCGAAGGGGCGACGTGTGTTTCACGTATTTCGCAATTACGCAAATAATCCATGGGTCGAATGACAGCGGATAATTACAAATCTTCAATTTCGTAAAGATTTTGTAAAGCCCGCGGCAGTTCATTTCCCTCGACCAATCGGCTGCGAACGCGGTTCTTCGCAGGACTCACTGCGCAAACTATTAATTGCGGTCGAACGGAAAAGTGAAACGGCTTGTAAACGGCACTTGCCGTATCACTTGCGTCAAAATTATTTCCGCCAAAACTGTAGCCCCAACAAGTAACGCGTCATTTCCGGTTCGGAAAACTCATTTTTCAATCGGAAGTGACGTCATACCTAAAATACGTCACATCCGCTTTGAAAATATAATTTTTCGACCGGAAGTGACGTCATACCGAAAACAGCGGGAAAAAATACGTGGAATATAGCCTTGAAACAAAAAAAATTGATTGAATTTCGTGATTTTCAAAGGTCGATATCTCGGCTCCCAATGGAGCTAGGAAAAATCCGGGGTCCCCATCGTGTTCTACGAGAAAAAAGACACAAGATAGGGCCTTGTCCGAAGTTTTAGAATCGTTTTATCGTGCCGTTTGAGGACCTTGAAAAACGCAAAAAATGGACTCGAAAGGCCATGAAATTTCTGGACGAATTTTTTTTTCTTTTTCAAAACTTAACTGCCACGTATTCCGACGTATTTTTGCGCGCGATTGAAAAACGAAATTGTCACAACACCGGCAGTGATGTATTCCCGGTATGACGTTACTTCCGGTAGAAAAATAAATGTTTAAACCGAATGTGACGGACTTCTGGTATGACGTCACTTCCGGTCTGAAAACTATAGTTTCAAACCGGATGTGACGTATTTCCGGTATGACATCACTTCCGGTCGAAAATTATACTTTCAAACCGGATGTGACCTATTTTCGGTATGACGTCACTTCCGGTCGAAAAACTATATTTTGAAACCGGATGTGACGTATTTCCGGTATGACGTCACTTCTGGTCGAAAATTATACTTTCTAACCGGATGTGACCTATTTTCGGTATGACGTCACTTAAGGTAAAAAAAACTATATTTTCAAACCGGATGTGACGTATTTCCGGTATGACGTCACTTTCGGTTGAAAAATGAAATTTACAAAGTGAATGTGACGTATCCTTCGGTATGACGTCACTTACATAAGAGATTCGAATAACATGGTGTTTCTTTAATCTAGTTACTTTTTCTCGGAGATGTGTTTCGACTGAATTGAATGTGGCATAAATGATCACACTACGAGAAACACAGCATAAAACAAAAAATTGTAAAGCGCGATTACAACTTGTAGCGAATTTGACGAGGCGCCCTTTCGCACGTTCCGAAACGGATACAACAAGCAGCTGAGATGATTCGAGAGAGTTGAAAAACGTTCGCAACCGAACGGCACGAGGACCCGTTGAATTCGTCGACAGAGTTTGTTAACCCGAAGAGGGTTGTCCAGTGTTCGGAGAGTCGAAGAAAAGCCTCTCGGAATAAATCCGCAGAGTGTGCAAATAATCGTTGGAGGTTAGTGTAGGAGGGTGCACAGCGAATAGACGGAGAGTGAACGACGTTCGCATGATTCTCCCTCAGAGGAATCGCCGTTAACGCCGAGACGCAAAAGAACACCGATAGTCCCTCGTCCACCCGACGCCCAGCTCGCCGTTTCCAAACATCGCGCGTCTCTCTAAGTGTGTCGAAGGTCAATCGACGAACGATCTCGTACGTTTGTCTACGTAATTCGTAGCTCAGTGTGCTCTCTACCGCCACCCAAACTCCCCCTCCACCCCTCCCAGTCTGGCGAGAATATACAAGTGCCTTAGTGCCTCGCTCCGGCGAACTTAGAACGTTGCTGCGTTCGTATTATTTTTTTTATTCTCTCGTACGCGCTCTCCACTCGCCGGATATTCGAAGCGCTGCGCAAACGTGCTATACACCAAAACGGGTTAATCAGTTCTGTGTGCTTTTCTCCCGAGCGCGAAGTGACCACAGATCGAAACCGGGTGTGTGTGCGCGTGTGTGTGTGAAGAAAAAAAAATACTTGAGGAAACGTCGTGGACGAGTGTCGAATTGGAAACGGCGGGATACGTCGCACCTTTTTTTTTTCTTCGTCCACAAACGCACGACGCGAAACGCAGTTTTGTTTTTTTTTCCTAAGGCCTCAGAGCGGTTTTTTCTGCGGACAACTAATTCGCGGGTCCGCGCACAACGTTTTCACGCTCGAGGATAAGAGATCGCAGGTTATTACGAGCGTTCGTACACAACAATCGATTTGTCACCCGCTCCGCGCTCGCGGCTGTGACAACAAACTGTTATTATCGTTGTTTCTCTTTTTCTCGTTATCTTTTTGTTTTTCTCACTCCTTTTTTTTTTTTGATCTTTATCTCTTTCATGTTCGAACGCGCGAATCGGTAAGGAGCGCGGTTTTTAAGGCAGAAATAAATCTGTTGTAGGATCTTGGGGTTGTGTCTCCTGGTCGCCTGAGAGGAAGCAGCTGCTTCGTGGAAGCTTTTTTTTACAAAGATTTCGTTGCAAGGATTTCGCAAGCAAAAAACGTTAAACGTAAGTTTTAAATTTTTCATTTAAAAAAAACGAAACAAAAATATTCTAAGATTTTTTTTTTTTTCTTTATAAATTTATTTATTTATTTACGTGACATGCCCTTTTAGACAGAAATTCAGATTGTACAGTAAATATGTGAAATTTATTGTTTTATGGGTTTGTGATTTTTTTTGTAAAAAAAAAATTTTTTTTTTTATAGAACACCAGAGCTTTTTATGTCGATATAGAGGCGTGCGAGTAGTGTACAGTGTGCTAACATGCCATACGGGTCTTTTAGTACGTTATTACCGTCCAACGCCTTTTATTATAACTTGTTTTGTTACTATTATTATTCTGTAGGGGGGGGGGGGGTGTAATGGACCACCCTAAATATATAAAAGCTTATATATATAAAAGGCACCCTAAATAATTAGAAGGCTGCAACGGCGTATTATCGGAGCATGAGCACTAAGAATTCTAATGGATTTTATAGTTTGACCAGCCAAGGCGTCTTAGCCAGCTAAACTATTTTAACCAACTAATCCGTTTTAGTCGGCCAAGCTATATTAGCCGGCTAAGTTAATACATATTATCGCTGAACATAAATCCGCCAGTTTTTTTGGCCTAAAGTACAATGCTACATTAAGGGGCTCGATTTTATGTACGAAAAATCGTATTTTTGGGACTTAAATGGAAAACATTGGGTTAGGAGTTCAATAATTGTTATATTCGTGATCAGCGGGAAAAAATACGTGGAATATAGCCTTGAAACAAAAAAAATTGATTAAACAACGATTTTTCACTTTTTAAGCCACTTTTGAAAAACGTCGATTTTCGTAATTTTCAAAGTTCGATATCTCCGCTCCCAATGGAGCTAGGAAAAATCCGGGGTGCCTATCGTGATCTACGGGAACAAATACACAGGATCGGATTTTGTCCGGAATTTTAGAATTGTTTTATCGTGCTGTTGAAAAACGCAAAAAATTGACTCGAAAGGGGCCTTGAAATTTTTGGACCAATTTTTTTTTTCTTTTTCAAGAATTAACTGCCACGTATTCCGACGTATTTTTGCGCGCTGAACACGAATCCGCCGTCCTTTTTGGCCTAAAGTACAATGCGACATTAAGGGCACGATTTTACGCACCTGGCCGGCTAAAATGCATTAGCCGGCTAAAATAGTTTAGCCGGACAGGACGTCTTAGCCGGCCAAACTATAAAATCTACCCTACAACTATATAGCGTTAAACTATAACGTAGCGTACTCCCAGTGCGCTACATTAAATTCCATACGAATTTTTTTTATAGTCTATTTATTAATCAATCATAGTACAAGACACATACGCTTTTTACATAAAAAAATACAGAAACCCTAATGAAAATATTTCCTCTCGTTTTCCAGATAAACCCACAAGCTCGCCAGCCCAACCCGTGTGCGCTCTGCAGAGTCTCCTCGAGTCCCGTCAAATGGTATCAGAGAGATGTCGCGTCGCTGACGGCAGCGCCTCGTCCCTGGGCATATCGGTGGTTCGTTGGCCGGGGTCGAAGTCGCATCAATCGTGGTGTTGAGTTTCCTGTTCAGATGCGAGGAGGTCCAAGCGGCGCGCGATGAGCGGCGGCGGAGGTTTCAGAGGGCGAGGTTTCGGGCCGCGCGGTCACCACCGGCAGGGTCCGAGCGGGCCGGGATGCGCGAGTCAGCGAGGTCGCGGGGCGCGAAGCGACGGTCCAGCGTCGCGTCCGAACGCGCTGGACGGGGCGAGCGCGCGAGGCTCGAGCTACCGAGGAGGGACCGGTTCGCCGCACGGGCCGCGCCCGAACTTCAATCCTCCGCGGCGACCGCCGAGACATCCGTCCCGTCCGGACAACTGGTCGTCGCGCGGCGGTTCGCCTCACTTTTCGCCCTGGCGAGGCGGGCGACCGCCGCGCTTCAACGGCCCGCCGAGACCGCCGTTCTTCCGCGGCAGAGGCCAGCCGAACAACTTCGGAGGCTACAGATACCCCTTCGTGCCCTCCAACATGCAACCGATGGTGCTCAATTTTCCTCCGCCACCGGAGCCGAAGCCCGCCACGCCGCACCTCGGTTCGGAGGAGGAGCGCGTTCAGAAGATCACCGAGGCGGCCGACGAGCTCAAACGCAAGTTGTCCGCCGTGGGGAACGAGCCCGACGTCTGGAACGACACGGAGGACGACGCCTCCATGGACTTCTCGTCGGACGCCGACTACGCCTCCAGCATAAGCAGCCGCGGCATTCCGGAGCTCAAGCACGATCCGCCCGAACTGAACCTCACGCTCAACGACCTCCGAGACATCGGACGCGTCGACCACGATCACGCCAGCAAAACCAAGGACCTCACCGAGAACGCCTCGAATTCGTCCTTCGAGGACTCCGAGGTGACGATCCTCGACTACAATCCCGTGCAGACCATGATAGAGATCGATCTGTGGTCGGACGATAACTTCATCGAGTTCGAGGACGGCGCGCCCGACGGGACGGAGAGGTCGAACGCGCCCGGGACGAACGACACGCCGCTCGACGCTTTTCAGGACTCCAGTCAGGATCCCGCGGAAATTTACGACACTCTGAGCTCGATTAACTCGATGGGCGAGGAGAGCGTCTCGCAGGCGGCGGTCGCGAGCGAGGACAGTCGCGAGCCCGGTAAGAACGACTCGGCGCCCGAAGGCGAGGTCGAGAGTCGAAGAGTGAAGGAGGAACGCGAGGCGAAACGGCCCAGCGCGTCCGAGAAAAAAATTCGGGACGTTCCGGTCGAAGTCGACTCAACTCCGGAGGAAAAATCCAGGGTCGAAAATCCGAGTCGCGAAGACAACGAGGCTTCGCTCGAGGGCGCAGAAAATTGCAGGGAGGAAAATTGCGACCGAGGAGTCGCGAGCGAATTCAGCGAAAAGAGCGAAAAATCTCGGACCGGTGAGAGTAAAAATTCCGAGGCTAAATTCTACGAAAATAATTCGTCAAATATTGAATTCGATGAATCGACGAGACCAGAAAATTTCGACGATCTGCGCAAAAGGTTGAATCACGTTATCGACGGTGTTACAACGAGAGTTTCGGAGGACGCGTCGGAGAAGAACACGCGTAGACATCGCGTGACAAACGAGTCGCCCGACGGCTCGGAGGCGGCGATGAGGCGCGATAGGGCGGCAGAAATTGCCGGTGCGACGTTGAACGGTCTGAGCGACTCGGCGGACGACGCGACGTTGACGAACGACCGCGCAGCGCTCGCGCGTGAAAAGCCCGAGTCGTCGATCGTCGGGAAAAAAACAAAAGCATCGGTCAAGCAGATGAGCGTCGATATCGCCGAGGAGGCTTCGAGGTTCGCTGCGCATCCCGAGAACGACATCGAGTACGCGTCGCTGGAAGTCGCCCGCAGGGACAGAAACAGGAGCTCGCTGCCGGGCGATAATGAGAAGAGCAAAGCGCACGAGGAGCGGCAACCCGATACGATAACGAGAAAGGCTCGCGGGTCGATTAGCGAGGAGAGTCAAGCGGCGTCGCGGAGGGAAAAAAATCCTCACGAAGCGCGAAGGGACCGAAGGAGGGAGGAGGGGAACTCGGCTCGCAGGCCGAGCGAGCCGAGTTGCCGGTCGGAGAGGCCGAGGAGCAGCACCGAAGCGTCGAGGCCCGAGGTCGAAAAAACCGAGGTTATCAAAAAGATCGAAAGAAAAATCGACGAGCAAAAATTGCCCGTGAGCGACAAGAAGAAAATCTGCGAGAGGAGAAAACTCGTGCGGAAGATGCCCGAGGTCTCGGTGCCGAGAAACCGGAAGTCTCTGGGCGGGGATTTCGAGCCGGCGGAGAGGATCGTCTTCGACCCGAGGGAGCCGCCGCCGGCGCTGCCGTACGTCGGGCATAGCGTTCGCATGGCGGAGACGAGCGCCCAGGAGACCGGGATAAACAGCCAGATACCCCCGGCCTTCGACCCGCGGCTCTCGTCGAGGGCGCGATCGGCGCTGCTCGCCTCCGCGCCGTCCAGCCTGCCGGTCGCCCAGGATCCCTTCATGGCCCAGGGCTACCAGCTCACGAACTTCGTGGCGAACGTCGCGACGATCAACTACGCGGCGCCGCCGCCGATAATCGGCGCGCCGATCGACCCGCCGATCTGCCTGCCGATCTTGTCGCTGCCGACGATCTCGGCGACGATACCGATCTCGGCGAAGGCGCCGATGCTGCTCCAGCCGCCGCTGCCCATCGAGCCGCCGCCGCCGCCGCCGCCGATCGTCAAGTCCAACCTGGACATGGTCGACGAACTCGAGGACATGCACGAGGCCATGGAATTCGCGAAGACCTTCATGAACATGACGGAGGTCGGGGAGATCGGCGACGATTCGGCGGACTCGGACTTCTTTCACATGCCGACCTTTCCCGATCTTCCGCCGATCGAACTGCCGCCCCTGCCGCCACCGGAAGTCGCCCCGCCATCGGCGATTCCGCCACCGCTGGAGGTTCCGCCCGCACCGCGACCGTCGAACGGAGCCGAGAAAACCGCCTCTCCGGCTCGCCGATCAGTATTAAACGACGGGTGCGCCAAGCTGCCGAGGTCGGTAAAGCAGGAACCTGCGATAAAGCAGGAGTCTACTGAGACTCCGAGCGGAACCGGAAGGACCGTCGACGCTCCTGAGGAATCTCCGATGATCGACGTGGACTGCATTCGTCCCAGGGTGGTCTTCAACGTGACCCCGAAAACGAAGCTCAGCAAACCGGAAGTGTGGCAGCAGCAGGAGAACCCAAAGAACTCCGGCGTTTCCAACGCCCAGAAAAAATCGGCACTTCCGGTTTCGCCGATCGTGAAGGAGAAGCGTCTGGCGAACGGCCACGACGAGCCGAGGCACTCGAGGTTCAACGGCGTGGTGAATTCGTCGCAGAGACCGGAAGTGGCGAAGAGCCGATCGCGATCGGCGAGTCCGTCGAGGAGGGAAAAGAATTCCAGGGACGAAGACGCCCGCTCGACGCCGACCGACCAGGAGAGAAACGAGCCTCCCGCCAGGCGCGTCGGTAAGGAAGGAATCTCCAGGAAATCATCAGAAAGCGGAACTCCCGAGTCGTCGTGGAAGAGCCGCGTGATCGGTAGATTTCTGAAGATGAGCAAGAACGACATAAGAAACATGCTGAACAACACGAGCCTGCGTAAGTTCGACATAGCGATGAAGCACCTCGTAAAGGAGAGGCGATCGTCGCTCTCGCTGGGTGTGAGAAACACGGACGAGGAGAAGAGCAAGGCGGTTTCCTACAACCGCGAGGAGTTCATGGACCAGCTTAGCGCGATGCTCGATCCCAGCGCGACGGTGGATTTCTGCAACTTACCGACGCAATTCATCCACCACCTGAGCGAGGTTCTGCAGCTCGATTCGATGTCGGACTTCGAGTCGGCGCTGAGGGCACCGGAGGCGAAGTCGTCGCCGACGCCGGGCCAGCACCCGGCGCCAGCGCTGCCCCGCGGGCCACGTGCCGCGCCGCCGAGCGCCAGGGAGATCGATGACCGCAGGCCGACGGCGAAGGGGAGGGAGAAGAAGTCGATGAGCGTGCCGGTGTCGAGCGTCGCGACGCCCGCAGTACCGCGAAAGCCATCGTCGCGCGACGATTCGGTGGAATCGAGATGCGCCATCAACGCGGAGGTCATCGCCGAGGAAACGAACACGAATCGTTCGATCGGCGTTGCGGCCGGGCCGAGGCCGGCCCGACGTCGGCGTCTCCGGGCGAGCATCGAGACGAGCAGCAACGGCGCGGCGACCGGACGAAATCCCGACACACCGAGCATGACGGACCTCGATGATATCTTCTCGCCGGGCATCGCTCGGGAGAGGAAAAAATTGGCGAGCGTCGTCACCGCTACGAGGAACGACAAACGCACGGAATTCAATCACTCCGCGAGCGTCGCTCACTGCAACGAGATCGCCAAAGATCCGAGCGTTGATAGAGTCGAGCGGGCGGCGGTTGAGCTCGATAAAATATTCACGGCTGGTATAGCCAGGTTCAAACTGCCATCGATCAAAGCCGCTAGGGCGGAGGCGAACGAGGCCGCCGAGGAGGACGACGAGGGAAGTTGGCATCGTGAGGAGAGAAAGTCGCACGAGGCGAACAATCGTTCCCATCGAACGATGTGCAGGCTCGGCGCGAAGGGGGACAAGTGGACGAGGCGGAAGATTCACGAGGACAGGGACGCGTTCAGGAACCTCACGAAGGAGGAGTGGGAGGCGAAGTACGGCGGGGAGTCTTCTTACGTTTCTTACGAGCAGGAGTACCGGGCGATGGTGGCGATGCGGGCGCGCAGGAGCGAGTACGAGGCGGTCCAGGAGGCGGAGGAGTCGACCGGGGTGAGGTCGAGGCTCGGCAACGAGGTCCAGGCCGAGAGCGGAACTTACGAGACCTGGAGCGACAGCGACGAGGCTTCTCGTTTCCGGAATGCCGAGGAGCCGGTGCACTGCGAGACCAACGCTTACGGCGGGCCGAGCGGCGACAGCTCGTCGTCGAGCTCGATGAGCACCTCGAGCGACTCGAGCGACGACGAGCACGACGCTGCTCCGTCGGTAACGAAGCTGCTGAAGGTCATCAAGGCGAAGGAAAAAATCGCGAAGAAGAGGAGCATTAACGAAGAGATCAGGGACGAGGTGACCGCCGAGATCGAGAGGAAGAGGCGAGAGCGGGGAAAAGTGCACAAGTCGAGGCACAGGTCGAGGCTCAAGAAGAGCCATCGGCGGAGGAAAGACCGGAAGGAGAGAAAGAAGAAGGGACGGAAGAGGCGCAAGAGGAAGTCCAGGCGGAGCGGCTCGGAGTCGAGGGGCAGCAGCGAGGACGAGGAGGATGAGAGCGACGAGGACGCGTCGCGAGGCCGGAAGTCTTCGAGGCTGCTGACCGAGAACGAGATCAAGAAGGAAGTCGTCATCAAGGACGAACCCGAACCGGAAACGAGGCCGCTGCACGTTCCCGTGCGGTCGAAAAGCTCACTGGCTATCAGATCGGCGGACGAAAATCGACCGCCTTCGACGTCGTCCACCTCTTCCTTACCGGCCGTGGTAACGGCCAGTGCCGGGCCGGCGGCGAGCCAACCGAAGACCAAGGCGCAGCTCAAACAAATGCCGGTTATGGAGAGGAAAGTCGTCGCCGCTGCGGGAGTTTCCAAAGAAATTTCTAAAGTTGATGGACTTCCGGTCGGTGAGAAAGAACTTGCAGGAAAAATCGTCGCCGCTGCGGGAGTTTCAAGAGAAATTGCCAAAGTCGATGGACTTCCGGTCAGTGAGAAAGAAATTACCGGAAAAATCGTCGCCGCTGCGGGAGTTTCGAAGGAAATTTCCAAGGTCGATGGACTTCCGGTCAGCGAGAAAGAAATTACCGGAAGAATCGTCGCCGCTGCGGGAATTTCGAAGGAAATTTCCAAGGTCGAGGGACTTCCGGTCGGCGAGAAAGAAGTCGCTGCAAGAGTCGTCGAGCCAGCGAAATCGCCGTTAATATCGAGCTCGAGTCCCGCTGGCTGCGCGGCGCAAATTCCGCCCACCTCGGGTCTCAGCGACGAGTCCTCGACGTGTCCGAAATCCAACTCGAAGAAACTCGATATCAAGGCCTACAAAGAACGCGCGCGTCAGCGCCAGATTCGCGAGAGCGAGAAGCTTCGCGCGACGAGCGATAATCCGAGCGCCCTCACCCAAAACATTCTCAACATATCTGTCGATCGTAAGAAAGTCGTGGACGGAGCGGCGCAAGAAGATGGCGCTGGACCAACGGTTGCAGCGACGAGCGGAAGTCCCGTGGTTTCCACGCCGCCGCGTGCATCGAATATCGTTTCCACGAGGACGAGTCCCCGAAGCGGCATCTCGAGAAAAACGGATCCTCCGGTCGTCGTCGCCGAGTCGCCGAGTGCGACAAAAATTATTTCCACTTCGCCGAGTGCGAGAAAAATTGTTTCCACATCGCCGGGTCATCGAAAAGCAGTTTCGACGGCGAACGCGGAGGCGACGAGCTCGACGGAAACAACGAAAGTCTCGAGTCCCGATGGGAATGCGTCCCAGTCGCTTCCGGGAAAAAATCCTCCGCCGAAGAAACTCATACGCAGAAGAAGCGTCACGACCGCTCCGAAGCTGGAGGTCGAGACGACGCTCGAGGCGAGGGCCGAGGCTGGCAAATTCGCGCACATAAAATCCGAGGGCGGCAAGGAGATGAAGCTTCGGGAGAAGCCGAAGAAGAGCCGACCGAGAGCATCCGTGGAGGGTCTCGAGTCGACGATACCACCGAGCAAACCGGCCAGGGTGAGGAAAGGCAGCAGCGTCTCGAGCGGGACGAACACCGACGAGCGAGCGAACGTTGCGTCGGGGAAAAGTACGGAAGAAGAGACTACGGTCGCGTTGGAGAAAGATAAGGAAGAAACGTCGACGGTTACGTCGGAAAAAAATAAAGAAGAACGGTCGATGGGTACATCGGAAAAAGATAAAGAAGAACGGTTGATTGTTGCATCGGAGAAAAATGGAGAAGAAGAGGCGAAGGTTCCCTCGGAAAAAAGTGTTGCGGAAGCGGAAACTGTTCTCTCGGAAAAACGGAAGGAGGAACCGGAAACTGTTCTCTCGGAAAAACGGAAGGGGGAACAGGAAACTGCTCATTCGGAAAAAATCACGATCGAACAGACAACGGTTCCCACGGAAAAACGTACGGAAGAACAGGGGACCGTTTCCCTGAAAAATCTTACAGAGGAACAGGCTCGTTCGGAAACTTTAATGACAACAGAACAGGGAACAGTTTTCTCCGCAAAACTCACGCAGGAACAGGGAATAGTTTTCTCCGCGAAACTCACGCAGGAGCAGGGAACAGTTTTCTCCCCAAAACGCACGCAGGAACAGGGAACAGTTTTCTCCACAAAACTCACGCAGGAACAGGGAACAGTTTTCTCCACAAAACTCACGCAGGAACAGGGGACAATTTCCTCAGCAGAACTCACGCAGGAACAGGGAAAAGTTTTCCCAGCAAAACTCACCCGGGAACAGGGAACAGCGTTCTCGGAAAAACCTTCGAGGGAACATGAACAAATTGTCTCGGGAAAACTTTCTAAGGAACAGGGAACCGTGTTCTCAGAGAAACTTACCCAGGAACAGGGAACAGTTTCCCCAGAAAAACTCACGGAAGAAACGGGAACAGTTTTTCCCCAAAAATCAACGACGGAACAGGGAACAGTGTTCTCCCGAAAAACATCGGAGGAACAGGGAACAGTTTTCTCCCAAAAAACATCGGAGGAACAGGGAACGGTTTTCTCCCAAAAACTAACAGAGGAACAGGGAACAGTTTCTTCGGTGGACCAAACGGCGGAGCAGGGAACAGTTTCCCCGAAAGAACCAACGGAGGAACAGGGTACACTTTCCCCGCAAAAACTAGCCGAGGAACAGGGAACAGTTTCTTCGGGCGACCAAACGGAATACCTCACGGACCAGCCTAGCGAGGAACCGGCGACGCTCTCTTCGGGTCGGTTCCCAGAAAAATCCGAGGTATTCGCCTCAAACCCCGAAGAAGACTCCCCGGCAATTCCACCGGACAACCGTGCGGAGGAACCCACGACACTCACCCGCGACGAGAAGACCGAGCTTTTCGAGTCGAAGCCCAATTACCCCAATCTTCTTAAGAAAACCCCGAAGAGCGAGGCTCTTCGGGAATCGAAGCCCAATTACCACGACCTCTTCAAGAAAGGCCTGAGGAGCGACGCCCTACCGGACACCGTTCCGCCGGAGAACTTCCCGACGATGCACATTCCCGAGAAGCTCGACGACATCCTCCAGCAGTCCGAGCTGCACCGCCTCGCCATGCCGATAACCGATCTGCCGGGCTGGTCGATAACGCCCAACCTCGGCAACGAGCTCAACGACTCCAGCGAGGATCCTCCCTTCCGGGGCTTCACCAAGGACACGATAATCCTGCGCGACCGCGTCCTCACCGAGACCGACGGGAACATCTCCGACGGGGACCTCGGCACGGTCGCTTTCGAGGACGGTTCCGACGCCCCGGCCGGCGTTCTCGACCTGGAGGACGTGACGAGCACCGGGGTGTCCCTCGACGCGCCGCTCTCCTACGGGGACGAGGAGTTCGTCGAGGGCGGCGTCGCCATCGAGACGAGCCTCCTGGGATTTCCGGTGGAGAACGAGATGACCGACGAGCCCGAGGCCATCGGCTCGGAGGGCGAGCTCGCCCACCACTTCGAGAAATCCGCCAAGTCCTTCGACGAGGAGTCCCACGAGACCGTCGACATGCCTCGGATGACCCCGACGCAGAGCGACTTTCTCATCGCCGACGTTCAGCGCCAAGAGTCCATACCGTCGCCTCTGCTCGTTTCGGAGCACATCGGCGACGAACGGCCTGGCTTATCGCCGAGAGATAACGACGAGGAGCCACCGAACGACAACGTCGAGCCGCCGGTCGAGGCCGCAACGCTCGCGACGTCGCCCGAGTCCGAGAACAAAGAACGCGACACTCGAGAAGCGTCGCTGCCGGGCGAGAGAATGGACGCCTCTCGAAACGACCTCGAGTGCAAGAACGAAATTCTCTCGCAGCCGGAGAGTAAAATCGAGAGTGGGGAATTTTTTAACGAGGAGAAATCCTGTGGCCTTCCGGTGTCTCAGGAGAGTCAAGTGGAGAAACCACTTGTCGAGTCCCTTGCGGAAGTTAAGGAGAGTCTGAGCGACGCACAGGCCGAGCCAGTTTCGCAGGAAAGACCGGCGAGCGAAAATGTCGGGGAGAGCGAGGAGATAAAAACAGAGAGGCGGACTGTGGAGGAAAGTCGGGACGAGGCGCGGGGCGGAGAGAATCATCGGGGAGGCTCGAGACCCAAGGAGCACGCGAGAGCGAAGGCGAAACCGACTCGTCACCGAAACCACGCAAAAAAAAATACGCTGACCGAGAAGATGGTCGACGAGGCGATAGCGGCGAGCATCGTCAAGGTCGTTCCCAAGCCGTCGTCGAAGGAGTCCGTGCTGGCTCGGATGATCGAGATCGACGTCGAGATCCACAAGCTGATGAACGAGAAGATGACGCTCTACACGATGCTCCAGAGCGGGGACTTTCCGGCGAAGGAGAGCGTGGACGGGGGCTCGAGCAGAAGCAACGAGGAGGCCTCGGTCTGCGATAGGGAAGAGACCTCGATTACCGACATCGCCCAGCCGACCGTCCTCGCCTCGCACCTCGTGCGGAACTTCGACAAGAGCGTTCTCATGACTCCCGTTGTGGTGAACGAGAACAAAAAAGTTAATTCGGAAATCAACGGCAAGACGAGGAGGAAAAAAAAGAGTCCGCAGAGGGACCCAAAAAATCGTGGAAAGGAAATCGAGGTTGCGGAAACGCGTCGCGAGAGGAAGAACTCCGAGACGAAGAGCCACTCGAGGAGAACCACGAGCGAGGAGTCGTCGCGTCAAGAGTCTGCGTCGACGCACTCCAGGGAAAAAAGCACCTCGTCGACGGAGCGCGAGGACGCGCTGGAGAACCGCCGGAAGCGAAAGACCAAGCTGAAAGACTCGCCGAACAGGCAGGCGGCTCGTCGCGCTCGGGAGGATTCGAGCAAGGAGGATCCTAGCGAGGTTTCTCTGGAGAACCCGAAGTCGGGGAAAAGCGAGACGAGCTCCAAGCCCGAAAAGACCAAGAAGAAAATTAAGGCCGCACCGGAAGCGAAGAAGATCGAGGAGTCGACCAGAGCGCGCAAGGCGGTCGAGGAGAAGAGCGCGGTGGTTTCGAGGCCGTTGGAGAAAATCGGTTCGGTGATTTATTCGGACGAGAGCACGTGGGACTCGCTGGACCCGGAGGCGATCCAGAGCGACGAGCAGCGCGGCAAGAAGGAAGGGGCGACCGGCCTGGCTCTCCTCGAGGAGACCTTCAAGCGCGAAATGGCGCAGACCAGAAAACTGAAGGCCGTCGAGAGAAGAAAGAACAAGAAGCTGGAGCTTCGTCGGGTCATTCTGGAACCGACGGCTCTGACGCCCGACGAGGAGGAAACGCCACTGAGCGATCTCTACGGGAGGAAAAACGCTCACAGGAAAGACGGTCGAGGCGCGAAGTCCTCGAGAGGCAAATCGGCCACTTCCGGTCTGGCGAACGACGACTCAGTCAGGATTTGGAAACACATTACTTCCGTTATAGACGCGGTTGCCTCGGACAGGGTCGACCAACTTTACGCCGGTGAACCGAGCCCGAATTCCGACGAGTCGACGTCGCCGACTTCCGACAGAGGCGGAAGCGAGCTGCTGAGGGAAAGAAGTTCGTCGGTTTCTGCGCCCGAGTCGACCGGTTCTGAGACTGTCGAACACCTCAAGGGTTCCAAAAACGAGGAGACCACCAGCGACGAGACTGCTCAGGGGAGAGAAACGGACTCCAGAGACTCCGATTCGAGACACGTCGAAGCGGAGGACGCTGCGAAAATTCCGAAGTCGAAGGACGTCGAGGACGATCGCTCCGAATCCAGAGATTCAGAAACAGTCGGGACTGCTTCGACGAGCGAGAGATCGTCGCCGACTGAAGAGAGCAAGAGGTCGCGTGACGTCGACACCTCTTCTGGGCAGAGCACACCTGGAATACCGGAAGTTGAGACCGTGGATGAAAGAAACGCGAGTCCGGGACCGGAAGTCGATATCCCGGTCGGTAAGGAAGATCATGGGAAAGAGGAAATGTCGCTGAGCGTGGGGAAGGCTTCGAGGAAGAGCGAATCGTTGACGGCTCAGGAGAGAGAAAATACGACCAAGGCGATAACTCAGGAGAAAGAAAATCCAGTGAAATCGGCGGAGACTTCGCCATCAGAAAATTCACCGCCCAGAAAATCCGTAGAGAGCAAGGAAAGCAACGTTGAATTAAAAGACAAGCTTGAATCAAAGGACAAACTTGATTCAAAGGACAAGCTTGATTCAAAGGACAAGCTTGATTCAAAGGACAAGCTCGATTCAAAGGACAAGCTCGATTCAAAGGACAAGTTCGGTTCAAAGGACAGGCTTGATTCAAAGGACAAGCTCGATTCAAAGGACAAGTTCGGTTCAAGGGACAAGCTCGATTCAAGGGACAAGCTCGATTCAAAGGACAAGCTCGATTCAAAGGACAAGTTCGTTTCAAAGGACAAGCTGGATTCAAAGGACATCGATTCAAAGGACAAGCTCGATTCAAAGGACAAGCTCGATTCAAAGGACAAGCTCGATTCAAAGGACAAGCTCGATTCAAAGGACAAGCTCGATTCTAGGGACAAACTCGATTCTCGGGACAAGCTCGAATCAAGGGACAAGCTCGATTCTCGGGACAAGCTCGATTCAAGGGACAAGCTCGATTCAAAGGCGAGGTCCGAGTCCAAGGACAAGTTCGACTCAAAAGCGAAACTCGATGGAAAGCTTGACACAAAAAAGTGCGAAGCAAAGGACAATCTCGAGGCAAGGGAAAAACCCCAGACGAAAGAGAAGCACCAAGTAAAAGAAAAACTCCAATCGAAGGAAAAGCTCAACCACGACAATCCAATCCCCAAGTCTGAATCAACAACGTCCGAAGCTCCAGCCGAGAGACCAACGAAGGAAAACGAGCACGCGAGGCGCCAATCGAAAGACGCGGAGGACGAGCACGTGCGGCGCTCGTCGAAGGACGCCGAGGACGAGCGTCCGCGGAGTCACAGTCGAAGCGAGCGTCCCTCGAAAAGACGGAGCGTAACGCCGAGGGAGTTGGAGCGTGGGAAGGACAAGAAGAATTCGAGGCACGAGGACAGTCGCGACCGGGACGAGAAGCCCTCGGGTCGACCCAAGTCAGCCAGCAAGCGGAAGCAGCGCGAGAAGTCAACGCCGCCGAGCCGCAGGAGTTCGCGTTACTCGGAGGAGAGGGCGAAGCGTTCGCGGAGCAAGAAGCGCGAGCGGGAGAGGTCGGACTCGCGAGGAGGCTCGCCGCACGGCAGCGAACCGTCCAGGAAGAAACCCCATCGGTCGCACAGATCGTCCAGCCCCAAGACCCAGCTGGGCACCGCGGAGGAACAGGCGCGTCGACGGGGACGCAAACGCAAACGCCGACCTGAGATCACGCGCGAGGAGATGATGAACTGCAAGGTTCAGCTCATAGATTGCACGTACACATATCTCTGTCCGGACATGCATCCGAAGGTGCTGAAGAAGTTCGGCATATCGAGGATAAATCCCTACGTGGCGCCGACCCTCGTGGCGGAGAGTTCCTCGCCGCCGGAGCTCGACAGGGCCGAGACGCCCTCGCCGCCTACCCTGACCATGGTCGAGAATTCCAGGGTCGAAAATTCGGACGAAAATTCCAGGGTCGAAAGTTCGAAGGTCGAAAGTCCGAGGGACGAGAGTTCGAAGGACGACACCGCGAGGGCCGAGACTCCCAAGGAGACGATGACCGAAAATTCAAGGTCACCGTCAAGGTCGCCGCAGGAGGTCGACGGCCACGTGGATGAGGTGGTGGAGGGACACGAGGGCGACGACAAGGTGGAGATCGACGAGGACGAGGACGGCGTCGACGAGACCATCCACATCGTCAAGGTCGTCGAGAACATGCAGAATCCGGCGCTGAGCGACCAGGAGGAGGAGGCGAGCGCGCCCGAGATCATCGACGAGACCTCCTGCCCCGGAGAGACCGTTCTCCAGAACGTCATCGCCGTGGAGGACGAGACCACCGACGAGATCGAGTCGAAGAACGACGCGAACGACGACGTCGAGCTCATCGAGGAGAGACGGCCGAGCAAGAGCGCCGATAAATCCAGCGAGAAAAATCAACGATCGCCCGAGTCGGAGGTCGAGGAAGACGTCGGCTACGAAACGAGGAGGACCAGATATACCGTTCACACCGGTCCCATACTGGATATCAAGGTAAAACCGAGACCCGGGAAGAAAAAAATTATACCACCCGCGCCCGGTGTGCTGAGAGTTCGCTTGCGCGGAAAAGTGCGAAAGTCAAACACGTAGAACGCTGGAGAATACGCTGGAGAATACGCGGATTATTTGGATTGTTCGAAAGATAGACTCGTTATATATTTTTTCAAGTCAGTATTATTCGTTTGTATTTTCTTTTTTCTATTTTTTTTTACTTTCGTACTATTGTTAATTGCATTGAATTTTGTTTTTTCGTTTTGATTGTAAAAGAGTCGCCGTGGCAAACCACTTAGTGAAGAGAAGTGTAAGCTTGACAATAAGCGAGTTCAGGATCGTTAATAAAATCGATCGCATTACCAGTTTTCTTACTTATCGTACAAAAAATATATATATATTTATATATAGAGAAGCGTTATTTTTTTTTTATGTTTGTCATTCTACCTCGCACCTTTGCGGATTTTCACGTGACGAATAAATTTTAGGTCCTGGACGATTCGTTTCTCGCGGCGAGCGAGGATGGCGCTATTTACAGATACAGCCAAACGTCCAACGGTATATTGAACATTTACAAGGGCCACGAGGCCGCTGTAACTTGCATCTACGTTCTCGAGATGCCCGCCAAACGCTGGAACCTCTACTCCGGCTCGCTGGACGGAACTTTTCGATGTTACGACATAACGGTAATTTTTTTTTAATTTTTATTTCAGCCTCGAGCAGACGCACGCTGGTTTCGTGTTTTCCTTCGTGTCCTTCCTCGTGCCGTCTTTGCACCTTTTTTTTCTTTTCTTTTTCTTCTCGAGCAGCGTTTCACAACATCTCGGCGATTTTTTCCAGACCGGTGTTCAAGAACGTCCACCAGCCGACGTCGGAAGCCCCGTTCAGTGTATGGACCAAGCCTGGGGCGTTATCTTCGTCGGCACTAAATCCGGACACATTTCTCGTTACAATATCAAGGTCTTTATGTCTCTTCGTGTCTCTCTACGCGCGTCGCTTAAAGTAGTACTAGCGCAATGACTGACGTCGCCTAAGTTTGCGAGGAATGAAAGAGAATTACAAACACTTCTCGATCGGATAACAATCTGAAAAAAATCAAGCATATGGAAGATGCTGATAAGATTGTTCGTCCATAGTAATGATCCCAAAATGTTATTCGTTTCCTTTATGCTAAAATTTGTTTAAAATCGTAATTTTCAAGTATTAGATAAAATTCTGAAAAAATTCATACGTAT